>JAODKC010000041.1:1256588-1273508 GCA_026777985.1 Mormyrops attenuatus | reverse complement strand
CCTTTTGGCTCAGCTCCTTCTTCACCATGACAGACCGATGCAGCGCCCGCATCACTGCTGATGCCGCACCGATCCGCCTGTCGATCTCCTGCTCCATCCTTCCCTTACTCGTGAACAAGACCCCGACTTAAACTCCTCCACCTGGGGAAGGACTCCCTCCTCGACCCGGAGAGAGCACTCCACCCTTTTCCGGCTGAGGACCATGGTCTCGGATTTGGAGGTGCTGATTTTCATCCCTCGAGGAACTCCGGGCGGATCTCATCCACCCCCGGGGCCTGGCCACCAAGGAGCTTTTTAACCACCTCAGCGACCTCCACCCTAGAGATAGGGGAGTCCACCTCCAAGTCCCCAGACTCTGCTTCCTCATTGGAAGGCGTGTTAGTGGGATTGAGGAGGTCTTCGAAGCATTCCTTCCATCGACCCACAACGTCCCGAGCTGAGGTCAACAGCGCCCCATCCCACCATAAACAGTGTTGATGCTGCACCGCTTTCCCACCCTGAGCCGCCAGATGGTGGACCAGGATCTCCTCATAGTCATCTGGAAGTCGTTCTCCATGGCCTTGCCAGACTCCCACACCCGAGTTTTTGTCTCAGCGACCGCCGAAGTCATGTTCCGCTTAGCCCACCGGTACTCAGCTGCCTCTGGAGTCCCACAGGCTAAAAGGGCCTGATAGGCCTCCTTCTTCAGCTTGATGGCATCCCCCACCACCGGTGTCAACCAGCGGGTTCGGGGATTGCCACAGCGACAGGCACCGACCACCTTATGTGACCCATGTCCATGCGAGGGAAAACGTGAATCCATGATGTTTTTCTTCATAAGGGGTCTAATGAGCCGCACTTTGTCTGGTTCCTCACCCAGGACCTTTTTGCCTTAGGTGACACTACCAGGGGCCTAAAGCCCTGGGCAACTTAGCTCCTGGGATCACTGGAAGACGCAAACCCCTCCACCACAGTAAGGTGTCGGCTCCAGGAGAGGGTCGTTCTGCTATTCAAGTGAAACAGTACGTGCCATTCAAGTCTAGCCTGCACCCCCCACATTTGACCCTCAATCACATCCCGAAATAAATATGCCTAAGATGGGGTGCCTGTAACAGACACCTCAGAGATGAAACTCCTCAAACCCAAACAGCAGAGGCTGTTAAAAATCATTTGTAGTGTGTCACAATGTTTGGGACTCACAGCAGAGCTTGGGGTCTTCGTCACTGTTGTCCATACAGTCATCTGTCCCATCACACTTCCAGTCCTCAGAGATGCAACGCTTGTTCCTGCACATAAACTGTGACGGCTGGCATCTCTGATGGTGGCTCATGAGATGGTTGGCTGGGAAGGGAGGAGAAGAAATGAATGAGGGGGCTTGCTGGCTTTATTTCTCTTTAAATAACACATGGCTCATAAAGGTGTGCACATCAACACGTAATTCTGCAGGCTTGCTTTAGTACAGAGTATGTAGCCATGCTTTAACATAAGGTATATTTTTGCACACAGTATGTGTCCATGCTTTATGACCAGGGTAAACTTTAAGTACATGGTATGCTTTAGAACACAGTATGTCGGTACGATTTAGCACATTGTATGTAGGTATGCTTTAGCCCAGGGTATGTCTTAAGCACATGGTAGGTAGCTATACTTTATTCCACGGAATGTAACTACGCTTTAGTTACGCAGTATGTGACTATCCCTGCCTTCAAGTCATGTCAGAAAAATCATAAATACAAGACGAGAGCACATGAACGCCACTACAAAGACGTATTTACCAGCAGGAAGCTCGGGATTTTCTTTAAGCCCTGAGATCCTGAGTCGGGGGACATGTCATTACAACAATCATGGTGGAGACAATGGATAGCTGCACTGTGAACGGCAAATTATTTTGAAAGTAGTAAATTCTATTATCTGAATATTGACGAGATAGTTATTGAATGGTGTATTGTGAAAAAAAGAGTTTTTTTTCTCGATATTTGATATGTAGCTGGTCAGCTACCAGCTGTTTGAGCAAGGGATTATGAAAAGTTCGATTAATCCAAATAGGACTAAGGCAACATATATTTTAGCACAAAGTACACTTTAGTAGTCAGTCTGCAGCTGCACTTCAGCAAACAGTATCTCTTAGCACACAGTATGACGCTCTCCTTCAGTACATGGTACGCTTTAGCGCCCGGTGCGCTTTACCACATAGTATGTAGCTATGCTTTGGCATGCAGTATACATTTGCACATGGTATGGTAGCTATGCTTTAGCACATTCTACACTTTTGCACACAATAGTTATAGTATATGGTATGTCGCTACACATTAGCCAAATGTATGTAGCTGCACACAGTATAAGAACATAAGAAATTTACAAACGAGAGGAGGCCATTCGGCCCATCGAGCTCATTTGGGGAGAACCTAACTAATAGCTCAGGGTTGTTAAAATCTTATCTAGCTCAGATTTAAAGGAACCCAGGGTTTTAGCTTGCGCTACACTAGCAGGAAGACTATTCCATACTCCAACTACACGCTGTGTGAAGAAGTGCTTCCTCAAGTTCATTTTAAAATGTTCTCCCAAATGTAGGTATTGTCTCAGAAACACTACCTCACAAATCCACAACATCCGATAGACGGGAGTGCAATAAGACAGAAAATCTTTCTGATCCAAACCCCATTTGTTTTATTTTTATCATGAAGTATCACGAACTAGGGCGGCCAGGTAGGGTGACATAAGTCACAATAGTTGGAACATCTGGCCCACACGTAGTAGTCAATATGACAGTATATCATGATATAATTCAAGTCATCATTTCTTTACTTCAAGGGTCCATTTTTGTGTAAAATCTGAATAGACCGCAAACTGAAATCTAATTTTAGTAAATAAGCTTTTTTGTTTTAGTGCATAACACTAGAAAACACTGACAGTACATTTTGCTGTTACGTTTTTCCTCTGACTCCCTCGCTATTCACACCAGTTTGACACTGCAGGTGGAGCTGTCACTCATCCCATTTTGAACTAATACGGGATGTGATTTGTCCAAATTTTCTTCAGATTGAAAGTGAAACCCTAAATGCTGCCGTTTGTGGTTGTAAGCGCTTGCGTTCGGTATGTTCTACAGGACAACAGTGTTTCATGTGATTTAATAATGAATTATAAGCATATCGCCAGCCAGCACTCGAGTCCATGACATTCTTCATTCTCTGCTATGGAGAATGGCTGACCGTCACATCCATGCTTTTGCTCCAATGCTCCTGCTCTCTCGAGTATTAGCCAGGGCTTTGTGCTTACTTTTTGTATTTCCCTCGTTAAAGTTTTCCTTCATTTTCTCTCACCATTAAGTTAACTGGTTACCCACTCTGTTTGTTATTTTCCTACCTCATTGAATGTTTTAGTGCTCCTTCCATGATTAACCTCATGTCATTCACTTGTTTGGCTACCTGTTTAGCCTGCATCTTCCCCTGTACTCACTGCCAACTGTTTTACTCTTTACCCGCTTTCTGCTCCTGCTTCCTCCCAGTGCTGCCTGCACAGCCGTTAGTCCATCTGAGCCCAGTTCCCGTTTCTTGGCTTCTCCTCTACCCTGGACTCACCTGTGCAGCTCACGTTGTCCTTATTGAGTAGCTGGTCATCTGCACAGGCACAGCGACGACCACCTGGGACAGCCAGGCACAGGACACTGCAGCCACCGTTGCCGGCATGGCATTTATTTGAGCCTGAGAAAGAGGAACAATCAGTGGAGTGATTAAAGATGAGGATCAGTAACCGAATGGGAGTTTCTGCTTCATAACTGATCATGCAGGAGGACCCCTGAGTCAGGAGCTAGACTTGCTGCATTAACCATTAAAATGGACAGTTGGCTGGTGCAGAGCAAATGTGAATAGCTTAGCTACATTCATACCTTGCTGCAGCTGTGCATCGTACATGTGGATCTGAAAAATGGGTGGTCGCTCATTATGCAGCAAAGTCACCTCCTTGCTCTTCTGGTCCAGCCTGTAGATGTTGCCGCTGCGGTACTCATTCCAAAACAAGAAGTCTCCATGGTGACACAGGCTAATGGCATGGTTGAGCTTCTCTCCCTCATACACCGTCTGGTCAAATGGGGGAAACCATGGTGGTGAGGATTTCTTAGCACTAAGTAAAAGCCACATATTGGGTGGGACAATCTCATCTTCCATAATGACTAATAGCCTGAGCACTGCATACCTTGTGTGTTGTGCTATTGAGATAGATCATCTCAATCCGTTCATGGTAGGCATCTACCCAGTAAAGGAGGCCCTGTCTTATGTCCAGACTCAGGCCATTTAGCCGAACAGCCCTTTTGTTGGTGAAGAGGATGTTCCGGTTGGTTCCATCCATCCAGGCCTTCTCAATCTTTCCCCCCTTGTTTGCTTTTGGGTCCTCTTCCCAATCTGTCCAGTACATCCACCTGTAAGAAGTACCCAGTGTCTGTGAGTTCTGGAAGCTTCACACTTGATGGTCTTTGCACAGGCAGACAATAGCCAGGAGTAAAGTGCTAGCATTCATATAAGAAACAGAATGTGATTGGTTCTGGGATGAAAACAGGCCAGCTGAACTCTGCAAACCCTGAAATAAGAGTCTGCATGAACAGAGGATAATCCGTCCCCAACAGTTAGTTTCTGGGTCTTTCGGATGGGGCGGTCTTATCAGTGGGCCATTTTGAAGCCTAATGAAATAATCAGCCCAACAGAAGAGGCAGACAGTGCAACAATGTCATTCCATGCTAACATTAACTTCTTCAATTTGGCCGATCCGCCAGCATTATACTCCCCCCCCAAAAAAAAGACTATGGACATAGACCCAGAGACAGACCCCGGACACAAACAGAGCAGAGACAGAACTGTCACGGTGGGGCATGACGAAAGACTGACAATCCACATAGCGGCTTCAACAAACCAGGATCTAATGATAAAACAGGACAGAATCAGAAAACAAAGGGACTGAGAGGGGTCAAAACAAAACTAGTAAAATAGATACAGGGAGCAACACCAGGAACAACAATACTAATGGCAAGGAGGAATACATGAAAACTACAATAACTAACGCAGGATAACTATCATGACTACCAATCTAACTACCAACTAACAATCACAAAAATTCACCGGACAACAGCCACAATGAACGACAGAAACAAAATAAACCAGGCACATAAATACACTATTAACAATACTAGAGTAAGGACAGGTGAGAACCATAACTATTTAAACAATCACAAAGCACTCGGGCCAAATGGAACAGGTGGGAAAATCGGACACAAAGGGCCAAATACCAAGGGAAACTAAAACAAGGAAAACAGAACATAAAGTAGAACAGGGAGCAGAACATTAAGGAACTGTAAGTGAAATACACAAACACATGAACCAAGAAACACTAATAATGAATGGTAAATAATAATAGGCGAGTCGGGATGGTGGCCCCAGAAGAGGAGAGAAACACTAGGGTAACACCAAACAGGATGGCCAGAGAGAACTGTTGGCCAAACGGGGAGAAGACATATGGGTCAGGACCAGACAGACACTGATCCTGACACAGACCCAGGAACACAGACCCAGAGACACAGACAAACCCAGGATGCAAACAGATCAGGCACACAGACCTAGAGACAAAGACAGATCCACAGACAAACCCAGAGACACAGACAGATAAGGGACACAGACCAAGGGACACAAACAAACCCAGGGAGACAAACAAACCCAGGGAGACAAAAAATCCAAGGAAACAGACTAGGGAGAAAGCTGAAACACTGTGGGGAAGTGACAGAATGAACAGAATGACAAAATGACAGAATATCAGAATGGACAAAGTAATATGATGGACAGAATGACAAAATGGATAGAATGAATGAAATACGTTTTTGTGTTTGATTTCTGTTCATCTGACCAGTGCTTCAAAAGTGTGGACAGGAAATCCAACAGAAAACTCTGACATGCATCTGAAAAAGATGTAGTAGTCTAAATAAAAAGCAGGTAAATGCTCACCCATGTAAGGGGTCCACCACGATAGCACGGGGATGGCTCACACTGCCCTCGATGAGGGTCTTGCATGTCTGGGAAGCGTTTGCCAAACGTGCCACGCTGATGCTCTTGGATTCATGGTCAGTCCAGTACAAGTTGTCAGCCACCCAGTCCACAGCAATGCCTTCTATTTTGCGGACTGCTGGAGGTGAGGATCAGAATCAGAATCAGAATCAGGATTAAGATGTTTGTACTTCTGCACAAACACAGGAAAGGTTTTTTTCTTTTCACCTCCCAAATCCAACACTTCAAAGCTATTGTGTTCTTACAAGAGATACCATTCACTTTTTCATCTTCCTCTACCAGGAGGCGCTCAGTGCTCATTATCCTGCCAGTGTAACTGGGTTTCAGTAGCTAACACCTATACTACATCTATCCCTACCTATAGGCAGGATATCTTCCCTCTCCTTGCCATCGATCTTTTGCCGGCCAATGACATGTCTGGTAATGTCGGCAAAATAAATGAACTTGCTCTTCGCATGGAAGTCCAGGGCATGTGGAGTCTCGAGATTCTCAATGGGGATCATGGACTCTTCAGGAACCGTAGCGTTGATATCCATTCCACGGATAGTACCAGGACGACCTCTCGCATACACAAGGAAGAGCTCACGATCGAGCCCTGGAAAGGCAGGGTTTATTCATCATGCTGTGAACAGCTGGAATAGTAATCTGAGATGGTACTCACACTAATAATACTGTTTATTTATTTTATTATTTAGCAGGCATTTTTATCCAAAGTGACACACAACTGAGGCAGGGTCAGATAGTTTCTGAAGAAATTGGGGGTTAAGGGCCTTGTTCAGGGGCCCAATGGTGACATCACTCTGTGCCCCTGGGATTTGAACTGGCAACCTGCCAATCACAGACACAATGACAGGAACGGTAGGCACTTTACTCAATATGTAACCCAGGTTTCTGCTTCTAGACTACTCATTTTCACAGTGTTTTCATGCTGTGTCATAGTGCCAGCTTGTGCTCACTCTTGCAGGATTTCCCATCACCGTCCAGCCGGAAACCCAGACGGCAACGGCAGGTGCGAGATTTATGGCTGTTTCCCAAGAGACAGATGCCCGAGCATCCCCCCGCTTTCCCCAACTGGTCCGGCTGACACGCGTGTGCGCGTACTTTATCCGTGAAGAAAAAGGAGGTACAGGGAGAGAAAATGATCTCTTACCATGTGACAAATTTAAGATGACAAAGCACACAGGCAGAAACACATCACAATACTTCCTGGCAGACCGCACCAGTGCGTAAATGGGTGCTGTCTTTACCTGGAGGTTGGCATTGCTGGTGGTAGATGCGCAGGGCCCCACCGGCCTCCACATGGGTTACGACCTCATAGTCAGAGCTATTGAAACGGTTAACTCTCATCACACTTTTCGTGGGCTGTGACCCGGTAGTTTCTATGTTAGTGCCAAACAGATCATTCTCAAACAGTGTGAGACTGGAAAAATATTGAATCTGGAAAAAAGGATAGGGATAAGGAAAGACCAGCTATGATGCCATATGATTGGATAAAACAAATGCAAATGTGATATAAATATAAGAAGGATGTTCAAAGGTGTGATACCTAAATTATAAAGCCTGTTTTTATACATTAAAGGAACATTTTGATCCTGTGTAATCTGACAGTCCTGTATCCTACAGTATGTATTTGTGGGAATGTGCATGTATTTATCAATTTTAAACAGTCTGTTTTAGACATGGTCGTGATTAGGAAACACAAAAAATGATTACTAACTCTCCCTTAAGCCTGACCTCTCAGTCCCCTGTAGATGCGTTAAAATGAACAGTTTAGTTCACCACTTGAACAGCAGGGAGATGTATGGCATGGAGTCTTTTAAAAGTATCTCCTGGTGGTTTAAACTGTTGTTCCTCTCTAGACAACCGGCCTGCCACTTTGCAGCTCCAAAATCTTAATAAAGGCTGGAGAATAAGAACTGACCAGAAAACCCTGGAAGATGCTGCGCCGGTTCCTTCCTTCATAGTCCACCACCTCAATGTGGTCCAGGTAGTGATCGGTCCAGTACACCAGCTTACTGACCAGATCCAGCGTGATGACAGAAGAGGAGAATATCTTGATGTCCACTAGCTTGGTGTGATTCTGCCCGTCCATGTCACAGCGCTCGACTTTGGGAAGCCTCTGGTTTGTGAAGAACACCTTCCTGTAGAGTTTGACAAAACTGCTCAATGGAAAAAGCAGCTTTTTCAGGTCAGTGATAACGAAAGGCAGAAAAGACCCAGAAAAAGTTGAAGCTGCCTAAGTTCAGAAAGAAACTGTGAGGCTGCAGTCTTGAACTGTCATTTTAATACTACAGCAGAGTAGCTATTCTGACTGCATGAACAATAATTAACTCTGTTTACCTGTGGTAAAGCCAACATGACATTTCTGAATGCTGCTGATCATGCCTTAGCAATGCCAACGTTTCATTCCAGCGCCTGGAACAGAGATGTCCTTACCCCATGATAGGGTCCAGGGCAATCCCTTTGGGACCGAGAAGCTCCTTATTCAGGAGTGTGACACAGGTATCTCCATCTTTGTTACAGACAAATATGCGATCATTGTGATCCACAAAGTAGAAATTTCCAGTCAGCCAGTCAATGGCCATTTCTATCACATCTAGTCATCAGAGAGAGAAACAGAGAAAAGAATGCAAATGATGATTATGTTTGTGGAAGCGAATTCATGTCTTTAACTAGATTATCTGAGTCCCAGTTCTGACAACTATCAGCAGCTACATCTTGACCTCAGCAATACTACTTGTGTTTTATGTGAATAGTTGCATGTTGTGCTTGTACAGTGTATGGCTGCTTGATGCACATTCTGAATTTTCTTTAATTCTTGATACTAAACGTCAGTTCTGCGTGGTTTGGTTAACATGAGGGTGTCTCAGCTGGGGGTGTGAACTCACTCTCCAGGCTAAATGAGGTATTGATGGTCCTTTCCTCTGCGAAGCCCTGCAGGTTGGGGATCCGAGCACATCTGAGTTGGGCGCCATCGTGCGCGTCATTATGACTATTGATCCAGCACACGGTCTCCTCTCTGTAGATAAAGTCCATGGCAGTCACAATCCTGGTGCTTATGGACAGCAGGCTGTGGGTAGAATTGCTGTTCAGCGACCTGGCCTGGATGTTACTGCTGTTAGCGATGAGGAGCATGGCCGGGCGATCTGCAGGGTCTGAGGCAGGAAGCGGAGGAACACATCACCCACAAAAGAGCTTGAAGTATCATGAGATATTTCAGGATATGCATATACATAAGTGTGTATGTCTTTTCACATCTTACTGTATATGGGTTTTCATGACTATTGTATACACTCTCCAAGATTACATGAACCAAGATCATGTCAAGCTGAGCAATTCTCAAATATTTCACTAAAATGATGCACAGGAAGCCAACACAACTGAGTGAAAGTGAGATTTGCACCCAAAACTTAAAAGGTCCACATTTATCCATCCATTCATTCATCCATGTTTCATTTCACTCACTCAGGACAATCCCCAGCCCTGCCAGTAGATAGATTTTTCTTTCATATTGTGTCTGTCTTTGCCATGTAGAGTGAGGATATGTACATACATAATCTGCACAGACACACATATCCAGTTGGATGGATGCCATGTTCAGAGCAGAGTCTGGCTGAGCTAGCCTCACCGTTTATGGCTTTGCAGGAGCGATTGTCTGCCTGCAGCAGGTAACCGCTCACGCAGCCGCAGCTGTAGGAGCCCTCGCTGTTGGTGCAGATTTGGCTGCACATGCCATACGCACTGCACTCATCGATATCTGGAAGCACACGCCACAGTCAGCCTTGACGCCGGGGCCCGCTGAAATGATCAGAGGGCCGCAAATTTCCTGGCTGCTCACCTCTGCATGCTTTGCCATCTGGACCAAGCTCAAAGGCACCTTGGCAGTAGCACACGGGTCCGGTCCGTGCCACGGAACAGCCAAATTGGCAGCCCAAGTGTGTGCAGTTAGGGGCAAATTCTGCAGAGACACCAGGACATGCTGCGGTCACAGTGACTGCTGCAGGCTCCTGAATACAGCAAATCTGTTCCCCATCTTTTAATACACTCCGGTTCGGGCACTGCCGTCCAGGGGCCCCCAGGCTGTGACCTCACCACTAATAGCTCACAAACACAGCTGTGTCATAAGTCTGAAGGATCCAAGGCATGGGATTCAAACCTGAGATATCCTAATTACCAGGCGCTACCACAGCACCACCTTCCAGGACGATGATTGTGCAGGAGGGAGGGAAAGCTGCAGAAAAGGAGGCGCCATTCTGTGTACCTCGACAGTGCGGCCCCTCATCCCAGCCATCGGTGCAGTCGCGCACCCCATCGCACAGCTTCCTCCTGTGGACACAAACCTCCACACCGGGACACTGCTCTTCGTTAGGAGGACATCGAGGGGGGTGGCTGTATGCACCTGTAATGCACCCCCACCCACAGATGCGCACATGAATGTTTTAACGTTAGTAATGACATATAGCAGACAATCTTTTCATTCACTTCTGCTCACACTGACCTTATTTGGAAATATGATGAGATGTGCATTAACAAGACCGTAATGCTTGGAAGAGTTGGAAAAGGCAAAATAATAATAATAATAATAAAGTCTGAAAAAGTAGTATATTAAAAGTAATGCACTGGAGCACACACAAGGACCACAGCATGTCAAAGAAGCGACGCAGACAGTGAAAGGCTCAGTGAAGGTCCACCTAAAAGCAGCCAATGTACTCCAGCTTCTGTGGACAAACAGTAAATCGTTGTCTTTTTCGGTTTGCTCTGTTTGCTCTTTCTTCATAACCGACCAGAGGCGACTTTGTTCTTTTACCAGCAAAGTCCGGGAACTAGCTAAATTTCTGTTTAAATACCATGTCACCCTGTAGTAGCCAAAAATGTAGTAACTGCTAATAATGTAAAAACTGACAATAACATCATGATTTTCCAAACTTAATGTAATAAAAGTTGATAGTATAATAACTTACCAATAATATAATAAAATTTCTGAATCAAAAATGTATATTTTTTGTGTATAATGTAATAGTTACTACATTTTTGGCTAGTGTAGCAAACAAAGTAATACTACATTGATTTATTAAAAAATTATTACATTATTAGCAGTTATTACGTTATCGGCAGTTATTAAGTTAATTTGCAGATGACTTTTAGCCAAAAATCGATGATTTTACATTGATATATTTAGAGGTTGATACTTCAGGTCCATAAAGTAAAAATCCAGACCAGGATTTAATTTCAACCAACCAGTTGAGTATAAGTATTGAGTCACAATCACAGAGTACTCAGCTGTTTGGTTGAAAGAAAATCTTGGTCTAGATTTTTACTTTCTGGACCTGAACTATGTACCTCTGGATGGATAATGATCCTTGCCATTATATGCTTGTTGAGATAGAAGCCCATCTTTTGATGAGCAGCGTAGAGAGGTCATTAAGGCCAGCTTAAGGCCACACTTTCATGTGGAAGGCCTCAGACCTGCTTCTCACTGTCAGAGAGTGGTCTGTGCCCAGTGGTGGCATTTCTCATTGCTCAAACCACCCTGAATCATGCAGAAACCTACGTGCTGCTTATGCAATTCCTTAAACTCTATTTGAAGCACTCAGTAAAGTCTGATCCTAGTTGCCTGCCAAGTCAAATTTGTTTTCCTTTTTTTATTTGCTCATGCAAGAAAACAGGTCAAACTCCTCTTGTCTGTGGAAACAAATGCAGCTTTTCTGTTAGATGATGATGATTACAAGTCTATGCAAGGGGATCCTGTATACTACGTCTCTCTGTTTTGTACCAGATTGCCTCTGACTTTGTACCTCTGCTGTTCTGTTCAGATGCATGCTATAGTGGTTTTTCAGCCTGTTACTAAACTATTTATAGCTGTTTTACGTTTTTCATTTACATTATACATATTGAGCAAATGCTATTCTCCAAAGCGATTGTACATTGCAAACATTGTGTTGACTCAGCATAAGTGCCAGCAGGCTCAGCTTCTGGTGAATGCCCAGGTGCAAGTGTGAGCAGTATTGCTACCCAGCAACTTTCCTTTTACATTTTTTGCCTGTAATTTTTGAATGATGTAACAATATTTTACATTTTTTTCTCTGTTTCGTCAGAATACAGATAATCTTTATTGGAATTACAGGGAAAAAATGGAAATTACATACTGTTAAAATGAGAAAATCGTTCAGTGAAGCTCACCGCATTTAATCTGTATTTTTACATAAATTGATACATTTTTTTTATGTTTTTTCAGTATTTTACTGTAGTAAAACGAGTTGCATATATTACTTCATAGCTGCCCACCACATTTTTCTGTATGTTTACATTTATTATATTACATTAAACATATTTTGTCTGTAAAACTGAGATTTTACTGGTCTAAAAATTGTTACATATATCATTCCCACCACGATTTCACTTTCGACCTAGATTAAATATTAAAATATTTTAAAGGAAGATATGGGTTGCAAATGGGAGGAACTGGAAATATCCATTAAAAGGTCCAGTAGTGAAATTATGTTATGTTTTACGTTATATTTTATAGAAATTTTAACCAAGTGTAACAGTTTGACCTATTTGAAACATTTGTGTTTGGAAGTACAAAAATCTAATTTATTTTAGCGCTTAAGCATTTTTGCCGAGATGTATACCTATAGCAGTACAGTTTTAATTTTGATAAATTAAATTTTGAACATTTTCTTTGACAGAAATAAAGAAGTTGCTAAATAGCTTCAGAAAAACACTGTTTCGGGTGGGCTGAGACAAAAAAATATGGTGGCTGAAGCCCCCTAAATAGCACCTAGAATCGTGTATATGTAACACAAACATCTGTGAGTAATAAATGACCATCTGTATTTGGTGGTTAAGAAGTTCAATTAAAGAAAATTATATTGTGTGAAATTCAGACCAAAATAGTAAAATGCAGTTGTACTTAAAATGTAATTGAAAGCTAAAATTAATACAGGCCATTTCAGAATCAGAATTGTTTATTATTGCCAGGTACTTTTATATATGAGGAATTTACTTCGGGTTGTTCTGCCAAGCAAGGAAGACTAAATCAGGACAGGCAATATGACAAATAACATTCATAGATGACATAGACTAGGATAGCAGTTCCATCTAACTGTGGCTAGTCTTAGATTTGAAGTAAATTTCTGTAATACGAGTATAACTGCTGTTATTCGTTAGAACCATCTTAGCAGTAGCTTCCACCATTTTTAAAGACAACATTATGTCATTTTTGACAGAGAAATAACTTCAAATGATGGATATTTAGTGTTTAAACAAAGTATTATTACAACTTTATAATAATTTTACAAAAAATTGCTAAGTTTAGTTAAAGCAGTCATCATAATGCATTATAGACACCTTCACCATGCATTATCATGCATTCATAAAGTATTCAAGGTTCAGGATCAATCATAAACTGTGCTGAATGTTTTCTGGTACAATGGGGGAATTTGTGCCAAAACTATATTTGCCTTAACCGATAACAATATTTTTTCCTGTTTTCCCAGCAGAAATTTGTGGGAAGGTTCTGGGGACAGCCACAGGTCAAAATATAGACTCACACATAAACACATACAAGTATGCCATAGCAGTATTTTTAATCTTCTTTACTTCTGTTCCACAATAATTTTCCATCCATCCAACCATCTTTCTACCTACCCAACCTCAAACCGCTTATCT
The DNA here is from genome assembly GCA_026777985.1 of Mormyrops attenuatus. Lineage (NCBI taxonomy): Eukaryota > Metazoa > Chordata > Actinopteri > Osteoglossiformes > Mormyridae > Mormyrops > Mormyrops attenuatus. The sequence goes on along the minus strand of JAODKC010000041.1, from coordinate 1,259,814 downwards.
TGACCACGGTCTTGGGGTCATTGATTTCCTAATCCAAAAACTCAAAAATCATCAACAAAATAATGATGACAAATAAATGAATCAGTCTTGTGGAAACACTTCCTCCAAGTCAGTTTAAATTTCGACAGAAAAAAACACCACTCTAATGAATGAAATGTTGGCATTAAATAAAATAAACTATGAGTTTCTTTGAAGAGCCAAGAAACATGGTGCAGACTGAGAGTTGTACTTACAAATCTCTGGTGCCTCGTCAGAACCATCAGGACAGTCCTTGCTACCATCACAGAGCCAGCTCCTTGAGATGCAGGTCACCTGGTCCTTACACACAAACTGTCTGCTGTTACATGTCTTGGGGGCTGGAAGAGAGACACCACAGTGATTGGTCAAGTCCTTTGATACAGTGACTGGTTGAGTGCTTTGATACAGTGACTGGTTGAGTGCTTTGATACAGTGACTGGTTGAGTGCTTTGATACAGTGACTGGTTGAGTTCTTTGATATAGTGATTTGCAAGTCTCTCAGTACAGTTGCTGGTTGTGTCCTTTGACAGTTGCCAGCCAAGTCCGTTGACACAGTTACTAGTTGAGTCCTTTGACACTATGAATGGTTCAGTCCTTGGATGTTTTTCAATACCAAAAACACTAAGATCACAGGTGTGGTCTCAGCAAGAGCAGTCTTGTTAACTTGCCTTCTTAGAGTGGCCTTGTTTGGCAAGAATGCATCCGATGCAAGAACGATATCCAGGGATTTTTACTGTCTTCTCTACTACTCTTCTTAGTATTGGAACTGGTCTTTGGCAATGGACACATTGTGGGGACCATTTTTTTGTTCTTTTGTTTATGTTCTGCCTGAAAATCTTCATATGAATGTTTGTATGAATGTTTCGAAGTATGTTCTTTGTACAAAACCTTTATAAGTGAGGTCCTACAACCCTGAATTGTGGTAGGAAAATTCCTCAGGAAGCACTTGTCAAGCACAACAACAACAACATAATCTATGCAGGAACAGATGACCTGATGCAATAGCAGCTGGCCACATGCATTATATTTACCTTTCTAACTTTATTATTTGATGTTTATGTTCTAAAAAGCACCATTTTCTTAAGCACTACTTCACTTTGTGACGTTTTCTTTTAAAATAAAACATCATATCGTCATTTCTGTAAACTGTGCATTTCTTACCAAAGCATTTATCAGAAATACAGTTGGAAGATGGAAGAAATATGTATGTGTCGCACTGCGTGTCAATTTAAGTGGTGCACCTAAGTTTTGTGCTGGTGCTCCTAAAAATTTTCGGTAAGGAGCACCAGTGCTACTAGTAGAAAAAGTTAGTCTGGAGTCCAGTGACCTGAAGAAAGGCTTAGCTCACTGAAAGCAAACATATGCAACATGCCCTGTGATCCTTGAAAACAAATGTGGAAAAAAGAAGTGAATCCTGGAGATAAAAATAACACATAAAATGTATGTATGGACAAAAGGAGAGAATAGGATGAGGACTGTTTCTAAGTCCTGTGCCAGATCCTTGAGCACCAGTGAATTCCCTGCTGCAGTTACTAAGGTTAAAATGCTAGTTAAGACTAAGTTACCAGTTAAGATTATGTGCTATTTAACAGCTTCCTTCCTCCAAGTTAAGCTATGTTCCTTTTTAGATGTTCCCATTGCTCCCCAACTAGCTCACTTTATGGTATATTCCCACATTTTTAATGTCTGCCGAATTTGAATTGATCATTTGTATACACATTTTTCAAAATATACAAAATCTAAAAAAAAAATATTAAATCTAGCTACCATTAATCTGAAAATAATTTTTTAACTACACCACTTTTACTGACGTTAAACTGGCCAGCAAATACAAAGACAACGCAATTACAAATAAATTAGTGCTGCTTACCATCAGTAGCTGCGACAGGAGACATAATCTTCAAAGTCTGTAATGCGTCCATAAAAATCACCACCGCTAACACCACTTTTGTGGTGAAAGCAAACATGCTTAATTAAAATGATGACAGTTAAAATGTAAAAATTGCTAGAACCGTTTAAACCTCTGAGTGATGAAGCGCTTTAGGCTACGTTCACACTGAAGGACAAATGTGGTCCAAATCCGATTTTTTGCTCATATGTGACTCAGATCAGATTTTTTCTTGACAATGTGAACAGCACAAGTCACATGGAATCCGATTTTTTCAATTCCGATTTGGGCCACTTCAGTATGTGGTCATAAATCGGATACAGGTCTGATTTTCTGCAATGCGACCTCAGTCTGAACGGCGAAATCGGAATTCATGCGACTTTTTCTGCGTTCGATTATCTCTCAGAGCTCGGAAATTCCGAGGTGAGTGACGTCACGCCCAACAATCTCCCGTTCGAGCTACGACATCTCGGAACAAACATATGGCTGCCTCCATGAACACGCTGTTGTGTGTTGTTGCTTTATATTATAATACCTTCAGGTATTATGTGTTCCATGTTATTCCGTTATGTTTAGGTTCTGTACTTTTGAGGGTGTGGTTATGGAATTGCATGTGACGTGGGACGTGAGGGAGAGGGAAGGGTTTTCGGAGAATTCGGGGTTGGGTGCGGAGATTATTATTTTGTTCCGTTTCAGTTAGTGTCTGTGGACATAACCGCGGCCGCTTACTGTTAATAAATCCACGTTCTGGTCATTACAATATTTTAGCAGATTTGGAGTGAGATTATTTTTTCCGAGAGACAAACAAACAAGAAACACGAACTAGTCAAACCACATTAAAAGCTTTAGAAAATATTTTAGGACATTCATAGCGATATTCTTTTTTCGAGAGGTAAACAAACTACAAACAAAGTCTGGTAAAAATCTGATATTGCATGCTAGGATACTGTCTACGGTCATGATATGGTATCCTCTAAATCGAACACGTGAAATTACATTTATAACTATTAATACATTTAACAAAATAAACATTTTTAAATATATATAAAATAGAATTATTGTTGACTCCGTCAGAGTGCCAGACATGGAGGAGAGCACATAGGTTGACCAGTGGAGGGACAGTGAGGTGCTGGATTCAATAAGTTTGGGGAGATAAATCTGTTCAGGCAAAACTGGAAGGTTCATATCGTAACTTGGTAGTTTTCCCGCATCAATAAAGTGATGTCTTTGTTCTTGCGCATGCGGGCCAGTTCAGTATAGTGAACCGTTCACATTGAAATCTGATATTGCCCACATTAAAAAGAGTAATGTGAACAGGCA
>JAODKC010000041.1:1216427-1253986 GCA_026777985.1 Mormyrops attenuatus | reverse complement strand
TCCATACAGTGTCATAATTAAGCCAACTAATCCCCTGGTAGGATTGTTTGATAGTGCAGCAAAAACCGATAGATATCACTATAAATATATGCTGCGGTAGGAAATTCTGACAAGGTAGGAAAATTTGATAGAACACCGGCTCACTGAAAACAGCCGGTGTTGTGCCGAATTCTGCACCCCTGCCGTGAAATGCACCCCCTGTTGGGAGCGCGCACCGCTCTTTTTTCGATTCGAAGGGGGAAAAGACGTAGTTCTGTCAATCTAAATGTGCACCAGAAATATTAAATTGCGTTTGCACATTTAGAAGACCTTAATCACCGTTTAACTTCGCGAAGGCTGCATTTAACCCATATAAAACTGATAAACCGTGACATGTAGACGATGAGCCCCGAACGAGAACGTAGGTTATTTATCAGCTGTAACTTACTTTAAAACGAAATATGTTGCCTAAAACGGTGGACAGAGTTACAGCCCCATGACACCCTTACCCATTTAGCTAGCGGCTAATGACCACCACTACTTGTGCAGTTAATAAAAGGACAGGTAATGTTGTTGCTGTGCACACACAGCATGCTCATTTGTTTCAATTCGTCAGTTGCCACAAGACAACTTAACAACGTGTACATAATAACCTAATACTCCTGTGTGCTATAGACTATAGTGTACGCTGTACACCCTACTTACTGGTTTTTATCGCATCAGTCTGCGTCTCCCAGTTAGTTTGTGTGTTTCCCCTACAGCTCCGCACCGCCCAGCCGGCAAAAAATGCGCGTGCCCTTTGCGAGCTCGTTCCCGGCTCGTAACCAGCGCGCTCTGCCGTCAAGGGTGCGCATTGGTTAATGGTCATCATGTGACTGATGCAAGCCACATCCTTTTATTTAGCAAAATTGTGATTAATATTTTAATGTTATTGTTCAGGGGCACAGGCGGGACTCCTCAGCTGAGCGTATGGCAACCTGTATACTCCTGAGTCATATGTTCAAATCCCACCTTCTCTGTTTTTGTATTTTTGTAGATTTTGTTTCCATGTGTTCCATTTGCATCTGTTTTCTAGTTCCAGTGATTTCTAGTGATTCTGTGGATTGTTTTTCAGTTTGGGTTTTTTGCTTTGCCTTGGTTCTGAATCCGTGTATGATTCGTTCATTCGTTTTTCCATTCAAAACCGAAAACCAAAAAATTAGGGGTTTTTTCAATATTGGTTTCGAAAACCAAAATCAAAGAACGGATTACGAGCCGTTTTCCGATTTCTCATTTTGCGCTCAAATCCAAAATGGAAAAAACGGAAAACGAGCGCTCATATTCCATTTTTGTTTTTCATTGGGTGCTGTGCGTGGCTGCCCGATCTGCGATCCCGGCCCGATCTGCGAACGCATGCGCACACTGGTTTTCCGTGTACGTCACTATTTGATCTGTATACTGACTGCTTGGCCGATAGGCAAGTGCATGCGCAATGCACCGACTTCAGTCTGCTGCATTTCCTAAAATAGATTCAGACGAGGGAATCTATAGGTAATGCATTTATTAAACTTCCAAATAATTCTCGAATTATAATCTAAAGCCATTGAATACCTATATATATATACAGTATTGTGCAAAAGTCTTGCGCCGTCAAAGAAAGTGTTTAATGCTATTTATCTGGGTAGAAAGTATATATTTGCTCAACAAAAAAAAACACAAATTAACATTAGAACATAAACAAATTAAGACGAGCATAATAAAAACTAACAATAATTTCTTCTGTTCTCCAAAAACTTGCTGATGCCTTGCTGGATGGCTAGATGAACACTGCTTCAGTTCCCAAACCTCTCCTTAGGGGCACCTCAGTCATTCCATGTATTTTTAAAGTTTCACCACCAGCTTACTTAATTCATTAATTTAACTGGTTAAGAAAAGTCAATGAAGTATTGATTAGCCATAGGATGTGTGTTAGTGGTCAATTTAAAAAATACATGGATGTATTCTGGGGGAAAATGTTATGGTCAGATGAAACAAAAACTGAGTTTGCTGGTTCCCGCGGAGTTTCATCATGTGGTGGGTGCGGCTACGCACTGCATTAGTACATGCTCCCCATCCAGGTCCTAGTGCACTATGCAAAGTGGGATAATCACGAAGGATGATTACCTTAGAATACTTCAACATGACCTCTGCTAGAAGGTTGAAACTTGGATGATTTTTAATGTTCCAACAGGACACCTGACCCTAAACTTAAATTAAAGCTGGTTTTGGAATGGCCATATCAGGCTAACATTAAGTGTTCGGAATGGCCTTCCCAAAGTTCTCACCACAGCCCCATAGAAAACATGTGCACTGTGTTTAAAGGTCAGGTCCATACCAGGCACCCAATGAATTTGGTTGAATTATATCAATTCTACCAAGAACAGTGGCCAAATATCCAACCAGAATTCTGCAAGAAGCTTGTTGATGGCTACTAAAAGTGTCTGATCGAGGTGAAATGTGCTAAAGGACATTTAATCAAATATTAGGTGTGCTGTATGTACATTGTAAAAAAAAATCTGTAAAATTACAGAAAAATACTGGCAGCAGTTTCGCCAGCAATATTATGTTTCTTACAGTATTATTAGTATTATCTTACTACATTAGTTAACTGTACTTTAACTGAAATTGGAGTATTCTTTAAATTCATCTTCTGTAAATTTAATGTGCTGGCAGTAGTTTCTCCAGCATGATGATGTTTGTTTACAATACTGTTACTGTAACCTAAATCACAGTCTGATACTGTTTCTGCAGATCAAAACAGGTTATTGTATTGTATTTCTGATGTGCTGTAGAAATGCAGTAATATACCAGTTTTCCCCCAACACACACAAACTATATACAAGTTTACCAAAAAATGCAGTTTAATGAATTACACGGATTCACACCTGTACAAATATTACATAATCAATCAATTTTCAAAGAAAAAAGTTGCCCAAATTATTGACATTAAAATAATATAGTAATTGTGCAAGAATATTTTACTGTCCTCATCCATTATAAACATGTGGATAAGAAATACAGAACACTAACAATGGATAAAAAAATGCAGAACAATAATAGCGGTAAGAAACATAGAACGAAAAAATGCTGAAAGAATACACACACTGACAGGTCAGATCAAGTCTGGACCCAGAGATGTCCAACGTTCTGGGTGGAGAATCGGCTTTAAACAACTGCTCAAAGGAGCCGGCCCAGTAGGTTACAACTGCAGTGTCATCGATAAGGATCATTCCATCACCCACCCTGACTGCAAGTCTCCAAGAAACAGATTCAGATGTGCGTAATGCTTTGATTCCTCTGTAAGCCGGACGTGTGTCACCTGCTCACAGATTTGTCTGACAAACACATCCTTATCTGCCCTCAAAGCCCTCACAGCCGTACTCCTCAGTTTCTGGTACAGACTGTAGTGAAATACTGTTTAAAGGATAATTTCATTGAACCTTGTAAGTTATGAATTACATCGATGCTTTCTACAGAATTTTAGTATTTTGGACTGAAATTTTATAATTCTTGTATGGTTAGGTGGGCATTTGGGATGTGTGTGTTTATGTGTGTGTTTGTGTGGATTATGTTAATATTACATTGTAGAGACCAATTGTTCCCATAAATGTAATAAAATCTGTTATTTTGAAGTTGAGGGGACCATTTTTCCTGGTTTTCCCCATAGAAATGAATAGAGAGTCCCCACAAAGATATAATTACAAACCTTTGTGTGTGAGAGAGAGGGAACATCTTTCCTCTGACTGCTTAACTGTTAATAATCTGTGTCTTTGCTGCCTGTGTGTGTGTGTGTGTGTGTGTTATGAAGTGAAATCATATTCATTTTGTATCTAAAGTCCATAAGTCATCTCATTAGAGAATACACTTGTACATTCAATGGTTGGGCATTTTTGTACCAGTTTTCCCAGTGTTCTTACAGATCACTTTGCTTGTCTTGTTTTTCATGTCATGCTCTGGGTAGATACATCTACAAAAATGATACAATGGTACGTCTACAAAAATCCAGATAAAAGTATTTTTAGCAACACTTTTTTGTTTGTTAACTTGTTGTTGGACCCAGTGCATGGTGTGTGTGGGGAAAGAAGGTGATGATCCATTTGCAGCTTAAGAGACAACAGGGGCTTATTGGGGAATCTGAAATACACTGGGAACCAATGACATGAGGGGTCAGGAGACAAACAGGGAAAAATGCTGAATTAACCAAAGCCATGAAATAAAGCACAACTGAGAAACTAAGCAAAACCACAGGGAACAGAACTGGGCAAGAGATCAGAGGAACAAACACACCATTACATTCACCATACAAAAACTAGGAAACTTTAACTACAGACAAGGAAATAAACACTAGGATTATAGACACACAACTGAGGGCTAACACTAGGAGAGACTAGGAACACAAACACAAGCAGAGTAGAACTAACCCAGACGCAAAATAGGTGTGGGAGCCATTTATAACTTTGGGGTGTATGTATTTTGGCCACTGGGGGCTGTATTGCACAGGGTGGTTTGATCATGTGAGGACAGGTAGGTATGAATGGGTGTTTTCCAATTGGACGGGGGGATGGCGGAGGGCACACGATTCTTACCGTAGCACCTATAGACAGCATGTTACAAACAGCAGGCTGCCAGCACGCTGTCATTTTATTGTTTAAAGCAGTAAACGATTGCCGATTGGTTTTTAAAATCAAATTCAATAATTTTTGAGAAATCATACCTCCGTGTGTGTGTGTGTGTGTGTGCGCACATGCATGTGTGAGCGAGAAAGCAAATCAGGCAGGATATCTATCCTGGCGATGTGTATGTGGCACTGCTTCAATTTTGGGGCAGTCTCAAAATTTAATAATTTTCAGTTCCAATCAGTACAGTGCCTCTGCAATGTTAGAAAATGGTCCATAAAACAGTTTTTGGGTTATCTTCTTAATGGGATCAGGTATCAAAACTGCCTCTTTTGGCTATCAGTATGCAGCACTGCTTGAATTTTGGGGCGATCTGTCCTTTATTTCCTCACCCATGCAATGCTTGTGCAAAGTTTGAAATAGATCTGTGAAAAGGATTTTAAGTAATCATCTCACATACCACAGCCTCTGCAGCGGTGACGCAGACCAGTACTAAAGAGACAGCAGAATGGATAGCAAGTGTAAAGTTAATGCAGAATTCTTAATTAACATTATTGGGGTTGGGTGATGTCTAAAAAGATATTTAAAATAAAAATGATATCTAAAATAAAAAATATGAAAACAGGCCACTTACATTTTTTTTGCTGAAAGCATTAGTAGATAATCTGCTAATCAGCTGGTGTTAAGACTTCCTAACCAGGAGAGGGAAGGGAGGTCCTGGTGGTGCTGATCAGTGGTGTTTATCATCATTTTTAGTCTGTGGAAAATGATCGAACAGTGATCCTTGGGGATTTTTTTGCCTCTCTTACGATCCTCTTCACTGTACATGGGGAAAAAATAAACTTGGGTCCTCTTCCAGGCAGGTTTGTAACAGTTCCAGTTGTTGTCCACTTTTTTATTATTGCCCTAACAGTAGAAATGGGCATTTTTAGACGAGTAGCTATTTTTAAATAATTAAATTCCCTGACTTATGAAGATCAACACACTTGTCCCTCATTTGGTTTTTATGTTCTGTCTTTCCCATTTTGATGGATGACTAAGGGAATTTGGCCTCAGTGTCACCTCATATTTGTACCCCAGTTAATCAGAAAGTCAAGGATTACAGCTTTAACATTCCGACACACTCCAATCAACTCAAAGATGTACAATTTACATGGGAAACATGCTTCAGTTACATTGTGTTCACTATCATTTCCAGGGGTGCCAATAATTGTGGCACGTGTTTTTGCTACAAAAATAATTACTTCCTGACAACAATAACACCTATTTCCACAGTGACACCAACTGGCCACATTTGATATCCTGATAATGCTGTTCTGTGAAACAAGGACTCAGACAAGTGTTGACAAACATACACACACACACACACACACACAATATAGAGCTATTGTGCGGTTATGACTTATGCAATTTTGAGCCTGCAGTGGTCATTCTGGGCTGCAGGATGTTTGCGTGGTTCTCATCTGCTGTTTCCTCGAGGGCACTGATAGAAAAAACACGTTTCCATAACCGTAAATGACACTGTCACCGGGTTTATGGAGACTCTGAACCACACTGGAGCAGTGAAACAGACAGTGCATGCACACTTTGTGCTTTTTTTTGGCGGATACTGAGCAGAGCTTACTCAAGGTACCAGATATTTCCGAAACAGTGGCCGGATACATTACAGACAAGGATTTTTTTTATAACAGACAAGCAGTTACTTAAGTTCTGATATCGCCAGCATGGTGACCCACCCTTAAAAAGCAAGTCCAGTGATGGGACACACCAAAATAGGACACTGGGCTACCAGCAGCAGCACATTGCATGGCAACATCATGGGACAGCAACGAGGATCAACACAGAAACCTGGCCTTCACACACCTACCTTATAAATCCATTCTGTTCCAAAGTCTATGCCAATTTCTTACTCTCTGTAGTGTTTGCGATAAGGGAGATGTTACCGTTTGTCATGAAATTCATTATGGTAAATTACCTCACTTATTGCTCTGAGATGTTCAGCTTAATTATGGAAAAAGATCTTTGCATGCACGAATTACCAGACTGCACACTGAGTTTATATACTAATTTACTGAAGATGTTGGATTTTAACGTATGACATACATCAGTACTAGTGCTTCTTGAAGAATTTATTTCTACAAAGAAATCTTTTTTTGGATACAAAACTGATAAAAGGTACAAAATGTAGATGAAACATACTTAACTTTTACTTTTGTACATACAAAAGTTTGTAAATATCCTGCAAAAACCTCATAAAAGGGCTGTAATAAAATAATCTGTCCACAAATCGCTTCAGTTTCATCTCCACGTTGAGTCAGTTAAAAATACATGAGCTGCCAGACACTGGCTCTGTTAACGAGCTGACCCGTTATAACCTGGTACAATTTACCATCTCCAGCTACCCCAGCCACACCCAGTGACAAACCAGAAATAAACAGGATGACTGTAAAATCCAGGAAGCTCCATGTCCAGTGGCGTACACTCCCACAGCTTGCTGGTGACAGGGAACTTGACAGGGAGCTTAGACCAGCTGCATGCCTGACCAGCTGGGGGCGCTGTCACTGCAGCTTACAGCCCAAGCCCATTTTCCACATCGTTCCCAACTCTACTGCATGCTGCCAGCCTTAAGAAAGGAACACCGGGGCATGGCTTTGGTGTCAATGACACACATGGTTCTGTGCGTTTAAGAGTGCCGAAAAACGTTGAATTTGATGAAGTGGGTAATGAAGTTGGTGCGGCTATATATATATAATAATAAAAATAAAAAAAAATTAAAAAAAACGGACATTGAAGGTGCTTCAGGGTGCCGGAGAACAAAAAGCAGATAAATGAGAAACAATTGAGGTATTTCAGCTAATTTTAAACACCTTAAATAAAGCAGTAGAGATGAACTTTTGTGTGTAATGAACTTGTCCAGCAAGGCCAGTGGCCTTATTCCCCTGGGGGTTCCCAAGCGGTCATGAACTCCAGGTGACGGAGAAGATGGTTGCTGTGGAAGGGATGGCAAGTTGTACAGGTGCTGCTGGAGACAGTGACTCCACACAGGAAGCCCTCCCATGTTTCACAGCAGCTTCCTGTTCAGGATCTCCCAAACCATCCGCCTCCGGAAATAGGGCATATGTTTCTGTGAGGGAAAACGAAAGCAGCAGACCAAAGCATTTCAGTAAGCACAACAATGACCATTCTGTACACCATCCTGGCAACCTCACTGAGCATGCTCACCTGTGTGAACGTGATTGGCCTGTCTTTGGTGATGTACTCGGCATATTTGCATGTAAACATCCCACAGTCGCTGCCGTTCATCTGCTGGGGAATCTCCTACCACAGCATAAAGTCTCACATCAGAAGCCATTGAAAAAAACTACTATTAAAGGCAATTAGGTAGCCTTCAACCCCCATGCAGCTGTGCTCACGTTCCCATACAACACCTACGTTACGCTTCTTGCTCTCTAGAACCCAGGAGGAGGTACCCAGCTGCTGGCCTTTTTTATCGTGTCTCTCCTGCTCTAGGTACTTCCTGTGGAGGGCAGGAAACGAAGATCAGCTGATACATCTGGATGGAGAAACATGGGTCCGCACATCATCAGGGCGACAGATCCCCAATCCCAGACACTCACAGAAGGATCTTGCAGGCGTCATCATTGCTGCCACCCATGGAATCGAAGTAAGTGATGCTCTTTTTCCGGAAATCTACCACCTGGCAAAGTCAGGACAAATATTCTTATAAAAGGTTGAATGGTACCCTAAAACATTTCCATAACAAAGCCAACATTTTAGCTGCAGTATTTCAGGTCACTGCACGAGATGCTTCTGGAAGTTTGGTCTCTCCTACATACAGATAAGCACCAGTGAACCCCCAAGTGGATGGGGACCAGCAGGATGTCTGAGGAGAAGATGTCCACTTTCTTGGTCCAGCGTCGCACCGCGGAGAAGCCAGAGCTGCGCAGCTTTGGGTAGAAGAAGGTGTTGAAGGTATAGACTGACGGCAGGTGTGGCTGTCTGCTTCGTTCCACCAGCAGATTCATGTAGAAATTGATAACCTGAAGATGTGAGAAGGGAGAGCTGGGTCTGGAGCACCACCTGTGGACAGTGTATATAAACACACTCCGAGTCCAGGGCCGTCTCTACCCTATCAATGCCGCCTCACCTCGCTCATCCTGAGCTCGGGGCTGTCTCTATGCTATCGATGTCCGAGTGAGGCTCACCGACTCCACCACACCTAATCGTTCGGCCTGAGGTCAGGGCCGTCTTACACTGTCGATGCCTCACCTCGTCATTCAGCCAGTTGAGGTGGCTGAGTGTCTGCAGGTCCTTACGGGTGATCGTGAGCCGGAAACCTTCACTGAGAACTTCATCGAGGCTGCCCCCTCTGAGGGCCCTGCTGATCTCCACCTCCATGGCCTGCAAAAATGTGCACCATGCATGCTGCAAATCCTGCATGGAATCAGAGAGTCTTCTGGCACCCAGCCACTTGACTCACCTCTGTCAGTTCGGGGAATTCTGCTTCCACCTGGCTGGCCTTGGCCTCCTGGACAATGGGAGCCAGGGGGACCTCCTTCTCTAGAGGGACCCGTACCTGCAGCTCCACACCCCCGGGAGCCACATGACTCTCATCCGACAGACGCTGAGGAAAAGAGAAGAGAGGTTCTGCTCAGTCTGAACACCAGGAAGAGAGCAGAGTCATTGTACTTGGAAAGCTGAAGTTCTCATCCATATACAGCAAACGCAGTGACCAACATGAATGGCTGTCAAACATCAACGCTTAAAGGACTTTTCTACTGCACCAGGTACTGTACTTCTGGTACAAAAAAAATTGGTACCTTCCCTTTTCCATTGATTTCTGTTCCGGTACCAGTGCCAAAAGTACCAAATCAGTAGGGGCACTTTTTTTGGTATTTTGGGGTGGGACTTTTGAACGCTTTCATTGTCAACAGGTTATGCAAATAACTTGCCTCGCAAAACACAAAATACATCCACTATCCTCACAAAGCATAGTTATGAACTCAGAATGCGACAATAAATTAAGCAAAAGAAAAAAAAAAGACTAGTAATGAATGTGTGGACAAATGAAGACAGCCATGTTTTCAGTGCAATCTGGTCAGAATCACAGATTCAATGACATGTGGAGGGCATAACGAAAGATATGGTATTTGCTACAATATACTAGGGCTGCAGGGTATTAGAAAAAAGTTCAAATATCATAGTGTGATTTTGATGCAATAAATATTGGGGTATTTATAAAGTAGAAAGAGAGTTAAATTCTCACAAACCCAACTAGGAATGATCTAAGCAGAAAGGATGAGAATGATTACCACTAGGGGGCGCATGCAGCACTCATGCAGAAGCAGTGGAGGGAAACATTAAACCGACTTTTTAAACGTATACTAGATAATCCTGAAAAGAAGCAATCAGTAAAATGGCAAAACTTGCTAAGCTTCCAATGACCGAATAAAAATGTTTTAGTGCTATAATGTCCACAGAGTATGAAAAAGTCTGATCTCTAACCAGCTACCCTCTTCCTGCCATGTGAGAATGGCATGTGCATAACATGCAATGTTGCTATTTATACTGCATAATGCCCAGCCCTATATACTATAGCCATTTTTTTTTTAATTCAGTACAAAATACCCCGCTCATGCTGTGATGTCATTCAGCACCAGTATCAGTTTTTACACCAGCAGAAAACCTACACAAGTATTGAACTTTCAGTATGAAAAGTATGGTACCTGGTACAAATGCACTTAGATGCCACATTAAAGAAGTGCAGGGGTAAAGTAACCAATGGCAACGTTTCCTCCAAAAAAACCTAATTGATGCTTTTCTTGCTTTTCTTCCTTATTTCAAGTATAAGAAGCAATAGGAAATTACAAAAGTGAATTCCAGATTAATCTAACACTGGTGACAGACTAAACTGCAAAAAGACTTGATGGATTCTAAAGCTACAGACCATCCAGGCACTCAGACAGAGAGAACAGCCTGTCAGAAGAGCCGGAGTGAAACGGCACCCACCTGTTTTAAGAGGCGTGCAGTAAGGGCTTCCTGTTCCTCGATCAGTCTCCGCCGCTCTCGGGCCCGAGAATCATACAAACTGGTCCTGCCATGTACAGAAGCAAGTACACCGTTAGTCAGGCAAGAACGTCCGATGGTCTGAAGTCATGATCAGACTGAAGGCAGGAGCCCCAAGCAGTACAGTGGCTAATAAAAGAGGGAGTCCATAGGCCACACTCACAGCTCTCTGATCCACAGCTCGGCCTTGAAACAGGGAATGCTGCACAAACAGAGGGATTCCACCAGTCAGAGCATGCGAAAACAGCATCACGGATACGTAGCGCCGCCAGACGTCTGCCCACCTCCACTGCCCTGCTCTCACCTCGAGCCGTCGGCTTCCTTGCCCTGTTGTTCCTTCACAAATATCACAGAGTCTCCGTCTTGTGCTAAATGGAATTAAAAAGAGAGAGTAGCTGAAGAGTCCAGTCTGTGCAGATCTGAGAATCTTGCAGGGCGACCATCTGATTTCTGATGGGTGTAAACAGCTGCACAGACACCCAGCCAGTGATGAATTATGTGAATGTCCCCCAGCTGTCTGCTACTCACCTAATGACTGTGTATCCTGGGAGGACGTGTCATGAAGGGCAGCTGGGTTTGGACTCGCAGAGCCCACATCTGACAGGGGTGCCTGGGTCTCCATCCCACTTGACCCTTCTGCAGGGCTGGGAATGTTACTGGAACTCAAACTGGACTCGACCTGAGGACTGAGAGGGGCACTGGGGTGCTCCCCAGTGCCCAGCTGTGTCTGCTCTGCAGAGTATGCGCACTGGAGGAGCCGACGACTGGAGGTGAGGAAGCTGGTGCTGCAGGACAGTGGAGACAGAACCGGGGAGACAACCATGAACAGCCCTCTACAGTGTACAGTCACACGTACACGCAGACATTATCAGCCGCCCACAGTGCGCAAACCCAGGCACATGCAGACGCACACAGACATGAGCAGCTGTCCACAGCATGCAGTCGCAGATACATGTACACACGTACAGGAATTTAGAAAGGTGTGATGCTCACAGGTCTCGGTGAGAGCGGAGAGGAGTGTAGGAGCTGCCGTCTCCGAAGAATGGGCAGTGACCCCCGGACACCACGGACAGTAGCTGCCTGTAGACCTCCTTCTCCTCTTCACGCACCGACTGGAACAGCAGCCAGAGAGCCCAGTTACACTCAATGCAAGTAACCCCGGCACATGAGGGTCTACTGGCGAGGCGAGGGGTAAGAAGCAGAGCCTGACCTCCTGGGCTGTGCAGAGCGGCCGTCTTCGGCGATGGCAGGGGGGGCTGAGAGTCGGGCGCTGCATCCCACGCACAGGAAAGGGGGCCTCGTAGGCGCTGGACGCAGGGGAGGGTCTCACACCATCCTGCAGAGCAGA
Source organism: Mormyrops attenuatus (assembly GCA_026777985.1). NCBI lineage: Eukaryota > Metazoa > Chordata > Actinopteri > Osteoglossiformes > Mormyridae > Mormyrops > Mormyrops attenuatus. The sequence continues at coordinate 1,241,959 of JAODKC010000041.1, read as the reverse complement.
CAGCTGGCTGCAGAGCAGATATCAGGAGAGTTTGCATGAGCATATCACTATAGCCCTAACCGGCCTTGAGAGACATAGCTAGGGCGCAGTTTACATCATCATCATCTTCCCTCACCTGAGGGACCTTCGCTGTCCCAAATTCAGGGACCTTCCCAGGCGAGGGCATGGGCAAGCTGGAGGGCTGACAGAGTGGCCATTGGTTTTGGAAATCCTGTTGCACTGAGGATCTGGGCGGACCTGCCTTCTGCAGCTCTTTAAGCTGCTCATAGGCTTCTCCACCCTCAGCGATTCTATGTAGGAGAAGGCAAAACACTCAAAATCAGCAACACTGACTGCACGCTCCCCTGAAACAGGTCTTTTTATTAAAGATCATGTACATACCTGTTTTATAGGAACACTTTAACCCCACATCAGTTGAAGGAACAACAAAAAATGCATGTGAAGAAGCTGTCTTATCCAGATGCTGAAAGTGAAAAGGAGGGAGAGAGATGTATTCAAAAAAAAAAAAAAGAAAAAAAAAGTGAGGCTTGTCCGAGTCGTGATCCGACAGAAAGCCGTCAGGGAGAATGAAGTACCTCCCGGTCTCTGCAGGTAGACCTGGATGGAGCTGGAAAAGATGAGAGGTCCACTGAAGGTATGGTGAGCGTAGAGCGAGCTGGGGGGGACAGGATGCTGCTCAGGGACGGGCTCATCACATTGGTGCGCATCCAGGACGCCACACTGGAGCTCTGGTTCCTGACGCCCTCGGCGGCGTTCTTCATGGTGCCCATTAAATCCACTGCAGGGGCAGATCAAGGACAGCGAGCTCCTACTTGCTTCATTCCATGGTCTCCAAGAGACTCACTGGTAGCTTACAGACTAGACATATGTGAGGTTTCAAACACGGGTGTACAGACGCACATTTACACTACACTGTCAGAAAAAAAGGTACCTTTGCTTGTCACTGGGGCTGTACCCTCGAGGGTTTGCCAGCTGTACCCAATCTGTAGGTAGTTGTACCTTTTGCGATACAGAAATAGACTATGAGCAGGGGTGCATGTAAGTGCAGAAGTACACAAGTATCCATTCGCTGTATAAAGCGATACGAGTGGCAATTTCTTGTTATAGCAGCGCAAATTCGTATTTATTTAATGTGCATTTGCACTGTTAAGACAAGAAATTACCGTGGATTTTGACGTTTATGTGGCTAATCTGTTCTTTTTCTAAACCAGTTATGTGCACCACTGACCATGAGGAACATTCTTGTACTACTGGGGGTACATTAACGTTGTTTGTACCTTGGGGATGTTCCTCAGAGTCCATTTCTGTACCTTAAATTATAGATTAAAGGGTACATTTACCTACAGTTAGGGTACAACTGGCAGACCATTGAAGGCACAGCCCCAATGACAAGCAAAGGTACAATTTGGTACTTTTTCTCTGACAGTGTATGTTTTGGCATTTAAGTCATCAGTATCACAAAACCAAAATGGCACATCAAACGCAATAAGAGAAGCACACCCATCCTAGACTTCTTCGTGCTCCTGTCCTCTTGGGCAGCTGCATCTTCATCTTCCACACTTTTGGGAAAAGCAAATGCACATCATTGCGTTATACATTTCACAAGCCAAGAAGATCTGTAATTAATGATCAGCTTCAATTTAAATACAATACTTTAGACACCCCTTACATCTTCACGTGATGTTGTGAAACAAGCGTGACAGCGCACACTGCTAGTTACAGCACAGTCCATTTGAAATGGTAACTATCATCCATCCATTTTCTCTACCCGCCTGTCCTGCTGAGTGTCACGGGGGGGGCGTCCAGAGCCTATCCTGGAAGCTAAGGGTGCAAGGCAGGGGACGACCCACTCACACAGCATTTAGTCGCACATGTACAACTCTGGGCAATTTATTATCTGTTTCTGGAATGTTTTGAGACTCGAACCCCGGTCCCAGAGGTGTGAAGAGACAGCGCTAACCACTGCGTCGAGCCCAGGTGAGTCTCGCCGAGTTACCGGCCATGCCTTGTCAGCGGTTAGTACTGCTTAACTAGTTGGTTAAGTAACATACGTCCCTTGCGTAAGTCGCCTGAGAAATGAATGTCAATATTGAATACACAAAACCAGTTAGTGCTGCTGAAGTAGCCGGTTAAGCAGCATACGCCCTGCCAGTAACTCATCTGAGAAATTATTATTAATTAATATATTAACACGGAGAACGTATCACCGGTTAGCTCTGCTTATCTAGCTGGTTAGACAGCGCACGTCCCGCCCACCTCGACAGCCGGCTCCGGGGCGCCTACTTTGAAATTAGCCCATTTTTAAAGATACGACAGCGCTAAGAAGGCCGGCGGACAGTCGGCGGCTTAAGTCACCAGCTCATCGGTCTTTTCCTCTTGATCTGTGCATCTTGCCGAGCTCCTGGTACCGGATGGTCGATGGAAGCAGCGCCGTTGCGGAGATTGGCGAAGCCTGTTCCGATCCATTCGTAGAGTTTATTAAACATATTCTGAAATCATAAAACAGCGTATACGGGAAAAATTCTGTGGATATAAGTTGAAACCCCCGTGAAACGGCGCCAACCAAGCTGTCAAAGCTTGCCGAAAGTCCGCTTCCACTCACTCTGAACTCGCATAGCTTAGCTTAGCTTAGCCTAGCCTAGCTTAGCCCAGCCCAATATGTTTCCCTTGATGTAGCTAGCTTATTGGCTAGCTAAGTAGCTCGTCACGTTGAGGTATATAAAATATATCCCAGATATTTAATCGGTCCTTTGCTGAACACAGCTCCGACTTCTTCTTTTATGTCTGCATTTGATTATCTAATTTCAGCAGGGTATATGTCGGTGAAAATACTCAAAAAACCATTTGAACAGAAAATACAGCAAAAACCGACAACCTCTCCCGCTTCTTCCTCATTCAAACGCACAACATGGCTGAAACGCATTCCCCAGCAAGGCCGATTTCCATTGGCTGGGCTAACGCGGTGTCGCGTGGTTACGCCAGTATTCGTCAGGCTGATTGGTGAAACCTCAGGCAGCGTTTATTACCAGCAAACGCGTTGCAGTGCCGTGCGAGGTTGTAAAAATCGCTGCTTAAGTTTGGAGAAATATTAGGGGGATCCCTAATACAGAAGTAAACCGCGGAACAGATTTATTAGTCGCCATTTAATGTGCAGGCGTATGATGTAATATTGTCTCAATACAAAGTAGAGGAGTTTATGAATGCTCTGGGTATTTTTTACAAATAATGTTAATATGATCTTAGAAATAACGAATTAACAATTTTTAAGAAGTAACTTTTGATATATAGGCCATTCCCCATTTGGAGTGGGGATTGAGTTAGAAACATTTTAAAGAATTAGTTTCTTTAATCCCAAAAGTAAACCAACTTAATATGTCTGTTAACATGTCCCATTATCATACATTAAAATTAAGAGTTTAATTACATATATATTTAATGTAAAGTACAATGCAAACTTTGTCATAACTAAACTTAACCGAAGTATAGCACCAGTGACACATCATGTAACACACGTGACAGAATAAGCTATTTTATTTTATAAATTGGGCAACTTAACAGAAAACATATTAACAAAGATATAAATTTCCGCATGAATTAGCTTTTTAATCGTTCTGATCATTCATAACATTAACATTTGTCACCGGTGTCACGGATACAATGTAACACCTGTGACAGCGACATCCTGACTAAAATTGAAGTTTTTTTTTTTAATGGCTGCCCAATTAAAGGTGACCTTGTTCAACTATTTAAAATTAATTATTTACTCAAAAATTCAATGGCCCAGCCTTTACAGCACCTAACACCAGTGACACGTACAAGATATGTGCAGCCCAAGTAACAAGATTTTGTAAATGTATTGAATAAATTGAGCAAATTTGGACTCGCCTTCTCATTGCTTGAGATGCTTTTCTCTAAGATGACCATTAACCCAGAGGAAACAGTTTAATAAAGAACTACTATGTTAAAATGTAATTTTAGTGCCTCAATGCCACCAGTGACCGAAATACCAAAATGTATTTTTAAAATAAATTTCATTTTTAAAATGTAGTACGATGCTAATGATATATATAGTAAAATCAAACTCTTTTATACAATTTCATAAGTTATACCTACAAAAAGTATTGTTTTATATTAAAGACATTGAAATTTGGTTGTGTGGTGAGCTGTTTAGCTTATGTAGGTGAACTCTGAAATGTGTGAATATACATGGAGCTGTGTGCAATACTGTAAGCATATTTTTAAACCCTGCAACCTCTGTGACATGGTTTCCCGCTCCGAACTGAGAATGACCTGTAGAACATTCTATGATTTCCGGGAGGAAAATGAAATTATACATTATATGCTAAAATCAGACCTTTATGCCTGATACTTTCTCATCTCTCATCTTGAAAATGCTCCTCAGAACCAGGACACCTGTACAGCTGTGAAATTACTGAGCCAAACCACATATTCAGACTGTACCACATACAATGTGTGTCTGTGTTTGTGTCTATCTGTGTTTCCTAACCAGCTGCGCTGAGTATTGTCTGTCCTGTCTCCACTCAAGTTGTACTGCATGCCGTTGCACTGTCTGTGTTTTGTATTGCATTCATTATATAACTTAACATGCGATATAGGTATTTACTGCACACATATACAGTGTATGTTTGAGCATGTGACAAATAAAACCTGAAACTTGACCAATGTATGAATATGGACTATATGGACAAAATTATTGGGACACCTGGCCATTACACCCACAGGGACTTTTAGGACATATAAGACATTTTGGGCAATTCTACCATGCTTCCAACTTCATGGGACAGGTTTGGGGAAGGCCCCTTTCTGCTCTATCATGACTGTGCCCCAGTGCACAAAGCAAGGTCCATAAAGACATGGTTGGGTGAGTTTGGTGTGGAAGAACTTGACCGGCTCGCGCTGAGCACTGACCTCACACCCATCGAATACCTTCGGGATGAACTGGGACGGGGATTGCGAGCCAGGCCTTCACGTCCAACATCAGTGTCTGACCTCACGAATGCTCTTCTGGATAAATGGGCAAAAATCCCCACAGCCACACTCCAGAATCTTCTGGAAAGCCTTCACGGAAGAATGGCAGCTGTTACAGATGCAAAGGGGGAACCAACTCCATATTGATGCCTATGGATTTACAATGGGATGTCATAAAAGTTCCTTTAGGTGTAATGGCCAGGTGTCTCAATACCTTTGTCCATACAGTGTATATTACCAGAACAAATTCCTTGTACATACTTGTACTTATTCTGATTATAATCATTAATAATAATTAAGATTCCTTTGGAATACAATACATTCGCTAATTGATATGTTGATAATCTTCAGCATTCTAAACCAGACAACCAGATGATTTTCATAAAACTCACTTGCTGTTACCAGCCATTATTTATTGTATCGTGGACTGTAAATATTTTGCTCATATTTAATATATATCTCATAACTATACAATACTGACTGTACTTTTCAATTCAGACACTTTATACAATGTATCAATTTCACCTTATATATATTGCTGCTGTATACATGTGCAAACTTACATGCACATGCCTTCTTGCACATTCCACTTTTTATAACTGTGTATTTTGTGTAAATGTGCAAATGTCTCTTAAGTTATATTTACACATATTACACATTTATACCATATACTGAATCATGTTGAACTTAGACAATAAAAGCTATCAATCTACCTATTGAGATAGATACTTTTATTGATCCCAAATGTAATTTACCACTTGGGATTAATAAAATATTAAGAACTAAATGATGATGATTGGTAGGGTACCTCCTGCAGACAGGATGGTTTTGACATCTTGCTTCTAGAAGACACTGGACCTTTGGATTTTACCACACAAAAATGTTCTCAGTGAAACTTTAAGATATTTTCTTCTTGATACTAAACTTCCTACCAAGCAAGAGGCAGAGAAGGTTCAGTTCTGATGTCCATTCACTATGAGCACAGGAGGCTGCCGCTGGAAGCAGAGATTTCACACTCGTTACATATTAATCATGCATACTTCATTCATTTGTACACGTGTGTCTGCAGTCATAAACATGCTGTTGCAAAATGTTCAAAGCCAAAGAGATGAAGAAATCGATGCAGAATTATTAAGTATTTCAGAACTACAGTACATATTTTGAACCCACAGAAAAGCATTAGTATTGCGAATAACCTGAAAGTATGATCCTACTTCATATCCATAAAGTCCACAGACACAACGGCACACCATTCAGTGTGGGAAGCGTGCACATTATCAGGGTTGCCAAATTTGGTTGGCTGGCCGGCGTGAAATTTTCAATTTGAGACAAGTCTGCACATGCATACACATGCATATACATGTATGTAACAGTTTTATTACACTGTAAATAATCTGTGTGGTTTGCAAACGACCCCAACACTCTTGATGTAGCTAAGTTCCAGTTTACAATGGAATAATATAGATTTGCCGTAAGATTTCTTGCATGAGCATGAGAGTCTGAAAGTGTGAGTGTCACGCTAGATGGGTGACAGTTGGCAATCCTGCATTATGGTTGGTTGCAGTTAATTTTTCCAGTGAAATTTAAAGGTCAGATAAATTCATGGTTGTACACTGGCAGTTTACAGTAGCTGCTGTGGCAATAAATAGAACATAATGTTCTATTTAGCAATCAGCAGAGATTCTCAAACATACCGTTACACTTACGTTTTCATTCTCCTATACTGATCAAAATATACATTATTCTGTTGGTTAGAACAAAATATAAAAAAATACCAGTATTTGTTAAATACTTTCAGCTCTAATTTTCTTAAGATGATTAAGTAATTATTAAATTAACAAACATCTGAGTCTGCAATTTGTAAACTGAGGACCACATTTCAAGAACTCACTCAGTCCTCATATAATCCAACAAAAAACTTTTGCTAAATTTCCAAGTTCACTTAACTTAATTATGAACCAATCCCCTCCATGTATCCCATGAACTGGGCGAATATATATATAAGATGAAGAATGAAAGTTGCATTTATATAGCACTTTTCAAGACACCCAAAGTGTTTTACAGAACCAGTAAGGAGCTACTTCAACCACCCCCACTGTGTGGCCCCCACCTGGATGATGCGACGGCAGCCATTCTGCACCAGTACACTCACCACACAGTAGCTACATAGGTGGTGAAGGGGCAGGAGAGAATTCACCAATTAGATATAGGGGATGATTAGGAGACCAGATCTGAAAGGGCCACAGTGGGCATTTTTAGCCAGGACATCGGGGTACCACCCCTACTCTTTAGAAAGACGCCCAGGACATCGGGGTACCACCCCTACTCTTTCAAAAGGTGCCCAGGGACCTTTTATAATCTCAGAGTCTCAGGACCTCAGTTTTATGTCTTATGCAAAGGGCGGCGCCATTTTTACAGCACAGTGTCCCCGTCACTGCACTGAGGTATTGAGATCCACACAGATCACAGGATGGGCTAACCTGTTATCCACACCAACACCTGCTCCAGCAGCAACGCAGCTTTCCTAGTTGTTCTCCCATCCAAGTTTTGGCAAGGCCCAAACCTGCTTAGTTTCAGGTGGATTACCTAGTCTGACCTGCAGGTGGTATGGCTGCTTTGGTAATGGTACTAGACTGAGCAAGTATGGTGTGATATGGATTCCTTAGAGAAGTATTCATGGTGCACCAAACAGCTTCAGCAAAAGAAGGGAGGTGTGTAATTAAAACTCCTCTATAGTCAAAAACTACAACTTGTGAGTCTCACTCTCCACTCATAAGCAAAGAGGCCTTACGAGACTTCATAAGGCTGGATGAAGAACCATGAAAAATATGTTTGGTCGATTCCATGGCTATTAATTGTTTTCCTTTTTACAGAAAAGTCAGAATTCAAAACCGAATAATCCTATGTAATTATTTCTATTTGATATTCATCGAATAGAATAGAATAGAATAGGTCATTGCAATGAATAGGTACAACCAAGGGCAATAACATTAAACAGCTATCCCTAAGAAATTGTTTACATGCAGAACTACAGATCGGAACAGGCACAGTTTGAATAATTAAACTAACTGCATGTTAAATAATTATACTTAATTTGGAAGCCAATATCTAGCCCTTTATAGGATCCTGATATTCCAATAAATGACTCGACCACTTCAGTGACGCAATGAAATGGTACTTTATTTGCCATGTACATAGGAATTCTTTAGTTTTCACATATCCCATCTTACTCTCCTATAAGACGCAAATATATAAGTGAGAGCAAAGCTTGGGGTCTGAGCGCAAGGTCAGTTATCTATCTTGAGCCATTTTTGGGGTTAAGGACCTTGTTCAAGGGCCCAGCAGTGATGGGATTGCTCTGCCGGTCCTGGCACCCCAGCACATGAGAAGCAGGTGACGGACATTCGGGATTCCAAGTAACTGAATTAGTCGTGCTGTGACCCAAAGAGTTGGAGAATGAAAGTGAAAATGTAGACGATATCCAGGTAGATGTTCAGTGCTGCGAAGACGTATTCCTCAGGACTGATGGAGTAATGTTTGCTACCCATTAGCAGCTGGGTGTCAAATGCCAGGAACTAAAGGAGAGTAGCGGAGAGAGTGAGCGATGTGTATGGAGCTGGCCACCTAGATGTCTGACGCAAAGCCGGCATCCTTACCGCGGAGAACGCCAAGGCTCCCAGGGCAGCATAAATAGCGTGTAACCATGGCACCTAGCACAGAAAGAACCACAGATATTTACACCAGGGCTACTGTTAAGTATTGTTGAATTACAGTAAGACAGAATAAATTTAGGAGATTCACTGTGAATACTTACATATCCAAAAGGCAGCACGATAAGGAAGATTAGTCCGGAGAATAACAACACCATGCAGAGGACAAAGAGGACACCCTGGCAAGATGTCACGTCGATCTGGAGGAAGAAAGAGGAAGACTGCGAGTGCTGCAGCCAGCACGGCGAACAGGAAAGTCTCCGCATATCCTGCGAGGTCCTCATGATGTCTTTTAAGGTCACGTTCTGCCACACAACCCACGACGAGTCCTACGTCTCATGACACGTATCCCGTAATATGTCCTGTAATGTCTTGCGACATTTCGTCACATTTCCATTGTTACACTGTTTAATTTATCGCGTGCGGCAGTCTTCTGGGAGAAGAAAGCTACATTCATACAGTGATATACAACGTTCCACCTGAGCGTAATGTGAATTAAATCAAGCTCTTTCTCACCTTGGTTTGGAAACTAAAGATGGTTACAGACAGACAAACCAAAGCCGTGATACCAAGACAGATCATCACAGATTTGGTGTTATAAAAACTAAAAGGGAGAAACAGGAAAAATGTTACATGTGATATTTTACGTGTGATGCAACACATTGTGTTGCAGGATACATCACAAACAAGGTGGATCAAATAACAAAAGCACCTAACAATATATTAATGTCAAAGAACCGGTAAAGAAGAGTCACCTGTGCATTTAGAACTGCTTCAGCTTCATTTGTAAATTAATGGTTGTTAAAGTCCATTTTCATGCGATGTTTCTGCAATTTGTCCACCCCCATATATAATATATGGACAAAAGTATTGGGACACACTGCCCAAGCATTGAATTCAGGTGTTTCATTCAGACCCATTGCCACAGGTGTATAAAATCAAGCACCTAGCCATGCAGTCAGGTTATTAAACATTTATGAAAACAATGGGTCGTTCTGGAGAGCTTGGTGAATTCAAGCGTGTTATTGTCATAGGGTGCAACCTTTGCAATAAGTTTAAGGAAATCATTTCCCTGCTAGATATTAAACGGTCAGCTGTAAGTCGTATTATTGCAAAATGGAAGCATTTAGGAACAACAGGAATGGCCACAAAGTGGCAGATCGCGAAAAACGGCAAGTGCTGAGGCACGTAGTGTGTAAAAATCGCCAACGCTCTGTTGACTCATAACTGCAGAGTTCCAAACTTCCACTGGCATTAACTGCAGCACAAAAACTGCGCACTGGGAGCTTCATGGAATGGGCTTCCATGGCTGAGCAGCTGCATGCAAGCCTCACATCACCAAGCACAATGTCAAGGGTCGGATGGAGTGGTGTAAAGCACGCCGCCACGGGGCTCTGGAGGAGTGGAAACGTGTTCTGTGGTGTGACGAATCATACTTCTCCGTCTGGCAGTCTGGTGGACGAGTCTAGGTTTGGTGGAAGCCAGGAGAATGGTACCTGACTGACTGCATTGTGCCAACTGTAAAGTTTGGTGGAGGAGGGATAATGGTATGAGAGTGTTTCAGAGGTTGGGCTAGAGCCCATAGTTCCAGTGAAGAGAACTCTTAATGCTTCTGTATACCAAGATATTTAGGACAATTTTATGCTTCTAACTTTGCCCATAACACTTTCATCCCTGAGTGAGCAGCAAACTCTGAGAACAGCATGCAGGATTCTTCAGGACCCCACCCATGCTCTATTACGAGTTTGAGTGGCTCCCCTCAGGACGACGGCTCCGCTGTCCCGGCTGCGGGACACAGAGGAGGAGAGCGACCTTTGTTCCCAGGGCCGTTCAACTCCTCAATTCACAGACTTCTCTTCCCTCCCGCCTCCCTGCACTGGAGCCCGTCAGTCATTCTGACACACTTGAGCCCCCCCATGCCCACTAACAATCCCTCCCTTTACATATTTATCAGTTCTTATCTACCTGATTGACTGCAATTTTGCATGGCGTCTTCTAAATACTGTTGCCCTTTATATCATTGTGTCCTTGTTCAACTGCCCTGTGTGCCTTTAATTGCCCCTCAGGGACAAATAAAGTTATTTGAATTGAATTGAATTGATTTAGAATGGAATGTCATAAAAGTTCCAGTAGGTGTAATGGCCAGCTGTCCCAATACTATTGTTAATATACTGCATGATAGCAAAATAACTGCCTCCTGATGCAACATAATTTACACAAATGGAAATTAGACACATTGACCTGACAGTCTTCAGCTCTACAATCTAAATCTAAAGTCTTATCTAGCTCTGAAATATCTTTCAAATGATACAAGATTCTCTGAGGCCATCTAATGGTTATTCTGAGAACAGCATTAGAGCATTAAAGGCCATTATTTAGGCCATGTTGAGAATTTGTGGTATGACAGCATGTGAGCAGAGCAGACAGACAGAAAGAGCTGAAAGATGCCAAACAGCAGAGGGGCAGTACCTGGACAGCATGCCCGTCATATAAGAGAGGCAGAGTGTCTGGAACAGAACATAAGCAGTTAGCTTGGAAAAAAAATAACTTCGGACATGAGAACCAGACCTAGGCTGCGCATAAGGGAAAATAATTTCTATAATATATGAATAACTGTTTATGTAAGACCAGGCAAAAGTCTGGATACTCCTGAGTTGGCTGTTTTTCATAATAGTAATTTTAGCTAAAAACACATGTTGAAATGCTGTTTTTCCACATGACAATGACCGCCAACTCCCCAGGCTGTCTGAGAAGGAGAGTGATGAACCCTAATGAGGAATCTTAATGATTCTGCTGAGAGGTCGCCAAGAGGTTACAAAGTGGTGCCTATTCTGGAGAATCTGACTTTTACGATTGTTTTGATTTGTTCAGCACTTTTTTGGTCACTTTGTAGTTCCACGTGAATTGTTTTGATATCTTCACTGTTAAGGTAGAAAATAGTGGAAATAAAGAAAACCCTTTATATAATGAGTGGGTCCGAACTTCTAACTGGTATTGTGTAACATTCATGTGTTGGTATAGTAAGTGGATTGGTATTCATTGGGGTGGGTACCTATCTGTAGTATACCTGAGCAAAAATTTACTAGAGCAGCTGCATAGTCTCCAGCTGCATAAACTGCATAAAATATGGTACAATGTGACATTGGGTGACATTCCAATCATCTGCCGAATGGCAAAATATGAATGAATGAAATGGTAAGTGGCCCTTGAGTGCTTGAGGGAATCTGATCTCCACCTCATCCTCAAATAACCCACAGGTCCAGGTATGGAATTATATCCAGACTGAAGAAAGTCAGGATCAGGTACTAAACCTCCAAACGCTCATAAAGGAAAAGCCAGCGTGCAGATGAGTACTCACAAAGATTACCAGGAGGAGGAGGTTCCAGGGAAATCTCCGTCTGCAGTGGGGGAATGGACGACGCAGTGAGGCCCAAGGCCACAGACAAAAAAAACAACACGATCACTACTTTGATGTTCCTGCTCACCTTGGTTCAGCACAGCAGGAGAGCGTCAGGTATGTAATGAAAAATAACACACTATTGACCAATAAAACAACCACAAAATGAAACTGATTAGTAGTCTGTGTAGGCAGTAATGAGCAGGTAATACAGGGAATGTATGTGAAATCACGGTAAAGTGGCCACTTACTACGATGCCCAGTACCACCCAGGATTGGCCTGGATATAGATCTTTACTGGTTCACTGTAAGAGACAGTTCAGGAGTTACTGGTAATCAAAGGCAGTGGGTTTTCCTGGAGAAACCTGCTATTTAAAGATTTCTGCTTAATTTGATTCAGATTAGAGATCACTGAGTTACTGGACCAGTTGACATCAAACTGCAGTTATTAGCAACACACTTTGATGCACTGATCTTAAAGCTTATCGAAGGTGTCTTTGAGTTAATGTCGTATGTCATTTACTTATTGCAAAGGTGCATGACATGTAGGTGCAGATCTGTGCTGAGGAGATACCAGCACTCACCAGAAGGTGAAGAGGACCACGATGGCCAGAGTGACCAACAGCTGGATCATTATGATGGTGTAGACCTGTAACAGTGTGTGAGACGTATTCATCATGGGAGAAATAATACAGTCAATGGCATTAGCATTAAGATGTACTTCAGGAATCACAGAGGGAAATTCTGGTGCCCACACCAGCAGGAACACAGTGCACAAATGATGACATACAGTACTAAACAGACAAGGTGCAAATTCAGTACACACAGCCTACATAAACAACATAAGCAAACAAAGACAAAGAGGTCTGGCAAATGCAGCTTTACATACCCTAAAATGCAAGCCAACAGATGCTAATGTTAGTTTTGCTGATCAGTGGATTAATTTGGTACGTTAGTACTTGTGTGAATTTGACAGATGCCAGCACTGCTAATAAACTATACAGCTGTAAGACTAATGCTTTCTGTCACTTCAAATAAAGTAATAATGATGTGACTTTCATATGTGTTACCATTTTTAAAAACTAGTGATGGGCAGAGTTCTGCTAACCGCTAATTAGCAAAGCTAACTTTCTGTTTAGCAGATTAGTATTTCTGCTAACTTTGATAACTGTTAACAGACCAAACAGCTTTCATTAAATTTAGTTCTGCTAACTGTAAATCTGCTAACATTTTTTTGCAGGTAAAGTGGATAAACCCTAAAATCATACATCTTTGTTCTTGTCTGTTGTGTTTGTGTCGGCAGCAGTCTATCTGGCACACTGTTGGCTGACTACATGGTACACACAAGATGAGATTGGTTGGTAACTTGTTGGATTTAAGATTTTCTGGGCTAAATGCAAGTGAACAAAGATGAAGTCCATTTAAACTTTGGTACCCCGAACTAAGCAAAGAACTGGGGGTTGTAACGCCAGATTTCTTGCTTAGCTGGATAACTTGTCAGATGTAAGATACCCTTATAGTACCTAGTGGTTTGCTGCACCCACCACTGCTAAAAACTCAGGGTTATGGATGGAAGATGTGAGATATGAAGAGGACCTTGCGGATGAAGACTCGCCGGATGTTTCTGTCATCCCAGCCAAAGCCTGTCAGCATTTCAGCATCACGGGGCCCTGGAATGGTGCAGGAAGAATAGTGTCACCTAAGTGACCTTTCACCTTCATCATATGCCTCACATGTGTACCAGAGGCTAAGCCTCCATGCCCGTGATTGGAAGATCTCCGGTTCAAGCCTGGCCTCGGCACGTCTGTGGGCCTTTGAGCAAGGCCCTTAACCCCCAATTCCCAGGGCGCCACTACGGGTGGCTACCCTTCACTGCCAGGCTTGCTCCCACCTACAGAGAGCAAGATGGGAGGCGAAAAGCGAATTTCCCCACAGGGATCAATAAAGTGATAAAATACCTGTATCACAGGGACACCTAGCCGACCTTTCACCTTCATCACAAGGACACCTAGTCAATCTTCCACCTTTATTACATGGCTCACACGTGTACCTGTATCACAGGGACACCTAGCCAATCTTTCACTTTCATCACATGGCTCACACGTGTACCTGTATCCTGGTAAATATGCACTGTTGTTACCTGCAGTGGCCTCCTCATAGCTTGGGGGTGACACCCGCATTGCCTTCCCACCTTGCTGTCTTGTTTATAAAAACCGTCTAGAACAAAAACAACAATAAATCATTTGTCAATCACCCACCTATTATTTAGTAAACTATGCTTTGCAGGACAGTTACCTTTTTGTTTGGTTGACTTTGTCACACTCTTGGTGTCACACACGTTTCTTGCACTTGGTTTGTGTCCTTATAAAGTCACAGTTGTCTCAATGCACTGCATTTATCAGTCAGAGGTGCTGCACGCGGCTCTGTGAAGCCCTGTAACCAAATCCGTCCCCAGCTTCCTCGCTTCTCACCAACTTCAGCGTCTTCTTCAGCTTGGCTGCTTCACAAACACGCCCGCCTCGGCCGAGCTGCACTCAAAGCCCGTTTTGTCTTCTCAGAAAGCTGCTCTTTGTTTTCCAAAAGCTGCCTCTGTCGTACCAGAGGGTTCAGTTTGAAACATGGAAAGATGGTACAGTCGATGCCCATTTAATTGCACATATAGTATGTACAGTAATTTGCTATATTTATCCGAGCACTGTTCTCAAAAACTCACACATACAAAAGTAACCAAGTAACAGTTTATCATCAATCCAGTTAGAGGTCCATAAACATTCATTGGTAATTAAAATGCAGTCATACCTATATTTTTGCACATAAAACTCTGACAAATGTCATGACAGCCAGTCATCACAACATGACTCATTCATCCAAGAGTGACAAAATGTGTGAAAAAAACATTTTAAATCCATACAATGCAGGATTCGGGGTAAATGGATGTTGTAATTACAGAAACTCAGAACCTGTGTAACAAAAGATACTTTACCTGGCCTGGGTCATGATTCTGGCTCAGATGCCCGACATTCTTCTTTAGGTTGTGTATTTTCCTTCGATTTTCTTGAGATACTTGGTCGGAATCCTTTCTGCTGACAGAATAATAACGGGGGGACAGAAAATCTCGAACAGACTGCTTGGAAAAGAAGCAACTGTCAGCCAGTGAGACTCAAATGCTCTTTATACTGCGTGGCAGGCTAATCCTAATACATAACAACACCCCCCCCCACCCTGGGATAAAAGGACATTCTGACAACATCTAGGTGAGGGAGGCGGGGACCATACCAACTGTCTCTCTACCGGGGGTCTGATGCTGTCTTTATCCAGAGAATCTAATTCCGTTGTATATACAAACGCATATCACCCCTTCTTGAGAATAGGGACAAAAACTTATATGGAGGGGGTGGAAGGATCTTTATTTTTTACTCTTCAGTCATGCTGTGAAAATATATTTTAAAAGATCAAAGTCTTGGCTATTAAACTTTGTAATGGGCCGACATTCCAGTGATTCCGTTTTATCTTAGGCAGCTGAAGGCTTGAATTTTGTGAACACAAAAATTCATAATAATATAAAACACATTTCTAACACAAACAACACACAGTAAGTGTACAATTTTATTTACATAAACATTGTTATATATTTCACTTTTACAGCAAAGTCTTAGTGAGCAGCCAGTTTATTTTTTAAAGTTCTTAAGAGTTCTCTTCATGCTAATCAAAATATGAATTTTTAAACCATCATTTATTTTGATTTAGAAGGCCTACGGAGTTAAACTGTTATGCTTGAGACACACCTGATTCAATATAATTTCATGAATTTCTCAAAAAAAAAAAAACTTAGAGCTTACCGGTGCTTGAGCAGTATTCCCTCCATTTTCGAAAACAGGAAGTGAGACAGGATCCCTTAGCTGATTATTTAATTCCTGATTAAATTATCTTCTTGTAGAAAACTGATGGGAGTCGACAAAAATCTGAACTCTAAAGGGCCAACATTCTCATAAAAACATGTATTTTTAAAATATATAGGTGATTATAATAGTACATTTTGCGCCTGTATTATCAGTAGGTATTGTTGTTTTAGATTTTAAAGGCGTTTTATATATTTTTTTAATTGCTTGAAGCTGTGAAAATTTGTCTGGGGCAAGGGTGTTTCGGGCTCAGGGCAAGTTTAGGAGTTAAGAAAAACGAAAGCAGACCAATAATCATGAAAATCTTACTGATTTCATAGATAAAAATATTTAAAATATAAAGTCTCAGCAAAATATTTTGTAGTTAATCATGCAGTATGTTAAGATTGAGTTCCTTTGGTGGGACATGATTTGACGTAAGTGTCAGCGTATTTGATTAAATAAAAAAAAAAAAACTTCCAAATATTACTATATTATTTTCCCATAAAAGATTTGAATTAACATATCTTACACAACTTTTTAAATCAGTTTAAGTAACTAGACATTTACATACCAAAGTGATTTGGGCTAAGAATCTTGCAGAAAGCTAGTATGTTGCAGGATTCAAATTACATTTTTTCAACAAATTCAAATTTGATCATTTGTGCTGCTTCCACCCTCGTGCAAATAACCAGGACGGAAGAAGGTAAACTAGCAGATGATCGTTGTGTTTCAGGCAGAGTAAAGATCTGAAACCTTAGGGCATGCTGGGTAAAAGCTGTCAAGCCCTACTTTTGGTCATTAAATTATCCTACACAAGCAGCACAAAGACAAGTATCCTGCATAAATTTAAAGCAAAAACACTCTCAATTTCAGGCACATTTTATTTTCACTGATATAAAACAGTTTCCATTGAAACATGTTTTAAAATGCTAAACACAGCTGCTGTC
This sequence comes from Mormyrops attenuatus, assembly GCA_026777985.1. Taxonomy (NCBI): domain Eukaryota; kingdom Metazoa; phylum Chordata; class Actinopteri; order Osteoglossiformes; family Mormyridae; genus Mormyrops; species Mormyrops attenuatus. The sequence goes on along the minus strand of JAODKC010000041.1, from coordinate 1,225,035 downwards.
TAAGGACTCTGATCAGCCACCTTTGTGTTTTGACTAACAGCTTCACAGAGAGCGTCGCTTTCGGATGGCGCGCGTGTCGCCAATGCAGCCTGGGTGCCGCAGGGCCTCTCTAGAGTTCGCTTGAGACGCTAAATGAGTCATCGTCAGCCTTTTCTTCTAATGCTGGCGACTTCACAGTTGCTGCAACCTCCGGTGGGGAAAGGGACAGCGTGGTCCAGCTCAGAGGAGGAAACCAGAAGGGATCTGAGTGCTGGGGGTCCTTTCCGACGGGGAATCCAGGATCTGAAGGTGCCTGCTACTGAGAATGAAGCAGAGCGAGATCCCCCACCATCCAGTTACAAATGTCATGTGAAGAGAGTCTCAAAGTTGCTTAAATGATTTTGCCATATTTACATTGCAGTGCACAGTCTGTGCTCCATAAAGCATCCCCGCGGGGTGCGGGGGGCAGATTATCAGGAATCATATATCTCCTTCTCCCCGAACTCCCTCCAAACGAAGGTCACTGTCATGCCGACTTAGGGTGAAGAGACTGATCACGGCCAGCAGGGCGGCAAGCATCATGGCCGCACAGCCTCCAAACATGTGCCTGGTTCCGGCGCCGCCCTCACCTCCACCCGTCCCGGAAACCTCCCCGTGGAGCGCCAGCAGACCCAGACATGCCAGCAGGTGCAGCGGCAGGCGGAACCAGGTCAGCACGGCGGTCCTACGCTCCTCGGGGATGATGCGGCCCTGCAGGAAGCTCACTGCTGGGAAGTACAGGCCGCAGGCCAGCTCAAGCAGCAGGAAGGCCAGGAAGGACTCGCCGGGCCGTGGCTGCCCAGGCACTGTGGAGAATGTCAGCATGAAGAAGGAAAAGAAAGCCAGCAGCACCGCCAGGCACAGCAGCTGGCCCGGCTGCAGCCGGTAGCGGGCTGAGGAGGCCAAACGGTACAGCGACGATCCCGCCATGCTAGCTGCCATCAGGCAGGAGAAGATGATGCCCAGCGGGGGGCTGTGGGGGTCCAGGACTGGGGTCCACAGAAACACAAAGATGTAGAGGACACTCTCGAAGAGGGCCTGCACTGCCCCGAGCAGCAGCACGCGCCGGTCAGACAACAGGCAGCGCAGACCCTCCAGGCAGCTGCGTGTGAACCGAGCCTGAGTCGGGCCTCTCAAGGGTGCGGCACTCGGTGCCGCCAGCAGGGGACTGGGTTTCTCAACCTGCGGCCCTTTCTCCCGCTCCTCCTGGCCCCAGTGTGAGATTATTACCCAGCCGCAGGCGGCGAGGCATGGAATGGCCAGCAGGAAGGGGGCCACAGGACCCAGGCCAAGCCACTCCGCCAGCAGGTTAGCCACCAGCCCCGCAGCCACCGCCAGCCCGTGGTTCCAGCTGGCGGCCTGGGTGAAGGTGCTGGGGATCCACTCTGCGGGGAAGTCATGCACCTCCAGGTGACGGTGCACATACCAGGCCTCAAAGGCAGTGGCGAGCAGAGAAGTGGAGAGGCCACCCAGGATTCGGCCCAACAGCAGGACGAAGTAGCTGCGGGAGAGCTTGGTGAGGCAGCAAGCAGAGTAGGCGATGCAGAAGAGCAGGCAGGTCCGCCGGTGACCCAACGCCTGTGGCAGCCAGGCCGCAGCGGGGGCCAACAGCACGCAGGAGGCCAGGCCGCACACATACAGGATGGCAATCTGTGATTCCAGGAAGCTGTAGTGCCGGTACAGCTTGTAGAGGTAGGGGCCCTGCAGCCAGTCGGCCCACAGCGCCAGCAGGTAGCCCCTCAGGAAGAGTGTCTGGAAGCTACGGAAGGAGGGGTTGGTAGAGGCCGTTGGCACGGGCTGTGTGGGCACGGCGCGCCTGGCGGTGAGCTCCAGCCCCAGGCAGAGGGCCAGGAGCAGCAGGAATGCGAGGTAGCTGGTCACCAGCATGGTGCCGCGCTGACTGGGTACAGCACTTCAGATCGGGCCTCCTCAGCACAGGGCCAGCGCCCCCACCTGGAGGTGTGAGTCAGAGTGAGAGAAAAGCATGGATGCTGTCTGAAAGCTGGGGATCCCTTTGGCACAGTGTCATAACCTGCAGAGCCATACTCTGCCCTATGCCATCCCCAAAAAGTTTACTTACATCTATAATTAAATGTAGTTTTGCATGGATCCTGTGAAATACGCCTTACTGCCTTCTTCAATAACCCCAATACTGCGAAGGACGGCTGATTTACAGTTTGTTTTAATATCCGATATTGTAACTGTATCTCACGGACAGACACGCTTGGCAAAGACGTTTAAAATACGGTCACTTTCTACACAGTGTAACTACACGGTATCACTGTCGGGCTATTTCATCACGGAGGCGTTTCGGTGCAGGTTGGAGCCACTGCGAAGGCGGGTGTCCGAAGCGATCGGCTCCGGCTCCGCGGATGTTTACAACGCGCAGACCGTGAAATCGGCCGCCCTTGGAGGGTTGAGGCCAATTCATATTTCACTCACCTGCCCCGCCGCTCCCTCGGTACTGCTCTCCCGCCTTCAGCTGCATTTAATGGGAACCAAAATGTACTTCACGCGACGTTTAAGTTATGTATAACCTAACCAAACCACTTCTTCATAAAGGCAAAAAGTATTTTTCTCTGACATCAGTGGCAATCGCCCAAACTACAACGTACACACTTACTTCCGGCTACACGCTCATGGCATGTCATTTCCGCCATACACTCACTTCCGGCCACAGGCGCATGACATGAGGACATGCTCACTTCCGGTCACAGGCCGGTGTTACGGGTAATTCAGTTCTCCCATGTTCCCCCGGTCACCCCCTATTTTGCTGCGGTAGACAAACAATTTATCCAAGAACATCGCCTGTCTTTTCGATATTTGTTTATTCTTTAAACATAATAAACTATTTAAATCCTTGGTAATGGGTACTTGCTGGCAAGCTAAGAAAAACGGTAGTATTGTCGTAGGCCATCGCGTATAGTATGCGTGACGGTCGATGTAATATTGTTTATTCTATTTCAACTTAATTGTAAACAAGTTACTCCTTACATTTATCAACTACTGCTGCCGGTGATGTCTTTGCACCCATTGAAACATAATTAAGTTATATTAAAACATCGTGATGCATGAATTCCTATGCTAACTCACAGATACAGAAACTGCAGGACACCAAATTGGTGATACCTCTTTGCATGTAAAGAGATTTGTATCTGAATACCTTTGTCAGCCATTAATCATATGTTTGTGCATAGATTCTCTAAAACTGAGATATAATTAGAAATTAATATCGTCACGCATACTGCAGGTTAAGTCTTGCAAGTAATACTACCGTTTTCGGAATTTACACAGTAAACAACGAATACCAACGATTTAAATCATTTCAGTTATCTTTAAAAACACAGAAACATGGAAAAGACATGACATGTTTTCGCAAATATCTCTTGTTTACTTCAACATTTTCGTAGAAAGATATTAAAACGACATAGAAACCGTATAAATATATATCGGGTGACAGGGGAACGTAGGGAAACTGAACTTCCCGTAACACCGGCGTGTGACCTGCTTCCGGATTTCTTCAACGTTTACTGATGTTGTTCTGGGTCATCGCTCGTATCTGTAGTTATGAGGTTAAGAATTTCTGCAGTCTAAATCACAGCTGGGTTAAACTGAAACCCGTTGTCGAGTCCGTTTATAAATCACATACACGCCGCTAGAGGTCACTTTTCTGCTGTTTATCTTAAACTTGCTATGTAAGTGGCTATCTTGTAGTTTAAGAGACACTTTTTTTACCTGACATTCGTCCTCATATTAGATATTATACACGACTTCAATCCCAACAATTTTGGCTTATGTAAGCAATTTGTATCAAAATTTATATATGGTATTAATAACATTTGAGAGAACTGAAAGGGCGACCAAGAAATGTTAAAATAACCCAGTTTTGTCTTGATATATTGAACTTGATAGGGGTTAGCAAAATTCATGCTTCTGCTTGCAGAGAAACTTGGTTAAACGCAGGACTGCCAACTCTCACGCATCTGGCTTGACACACACACTTTCAGACTCGTAAGCTCATGTTACTACGAATCTATATTATTCCATTATAAATCAAAAATTAGTTACATCAAAAGTGTTGGGGTAGTTTGTGAATCCTACAGATTATTTACAAGATAAAGAAAGTGTTACATACATGTAAATGCATATGCATGATGTGCAGACATGTCACAAATAAAAAATCTCACGCTGGTCAGCTAAACAAAGTTGACAACCCTGTTAACTATTATTATTATTATTATTTCTCCCCTGGGAAACTGCCATACACATTAGTTCATATCTGTTACATCATTATTATTGTTGTTGTTATTGATATTGCCGTCGTTCGTTGCTTTTTTGTAGTCGTATTAGTAGTAATCAAACTTTTGTATTGTAATAACCTAATTTTCATCTGAGGTATTCATCTTCTGCTAGGAGAGGCCCAGCGAAAGAGTTTGGAACCGATACGTTATTGATTAACACCCATATGCAGTTTTGTGCGGTTTGTGCTCGAAAAGGGGGCACACCCCACACATATAAACCTTGTAATTAACCAAGACAAATATGCTTATAGTTCTGTTAGTTGATTTTATTCAATTAGAAGTAAACCGAAATTGTAGATTATATACTATGGCTGTATCATCATTGTAGTAGAGAATCCAAGACTGAGTCGTTTCTGATATCTGCTTGGGTCATGTTGTAATGGGATTCCCCACCTTAAAATGAGGGTGTCGGGCAGCCTTGTGCTCATGGCAAAGGGTCAGGATTTTACTGTCTTAAAAAATTGTTGATGTTGTCAATATTCATGCTTGGGTACCACATACATGCAGGGGGGGCAATGTGCATGAAGAAACCTGGGAAGGTCCAGGAATAAGAAACGGACAATCAGAGAGATCATTTCAGCTTCATATTGTACCTATGTAAGGAGGTCTCTTATAGTACTGTATATACAAGGGGATGCCATTAAGAAGAAACAGTCTGATGGCAGGAGGGTCACACAAGCCAACAAGTTTGGCATCTTCAAGTTCCAGCAAATATATGTTGTTTGACAAGCTGTGGGATTCAAATAAAGGATCCTCCTGGTTTTGGGCTTCAGTCCAAGAAATACATTCATTTCCACGTTTTTGGTTCCTTCTTAATGTCACAGGACCGGAAGTCCTGCGTTCTTCCACTCCCACACAGACCCCCATCAGTGGTTCTGTTGGCAAGTTGGACCTACGCTTCCAGGTTTACCGATTAAGACTGAACATTTAGTACCACATTATTTACAACAGCAAAATCAAGCAGAAACATACAAATCTCAACATGCATGAGATTAACAACTGGAAGACTGGAAATGGTGGGGGGAGACCTCAGGCGAGAGACCCGCAAACTGTATGTAAGCTTGTAATAGAGAGCAAGAGAGATTTGAGATCTTTAGCCCAGGTCAGTCATTCAATAAAAAGCAGTTACTGTAACGTGTGTGATTTCAGTGTAATCATGGGTGATTTCAGTGTAATCATAGGTTGGCATTCTACTCTTTTTTTTGTTTAAAAAATTTCTGCAGGGTGGTGCAGTGGTTAGCACTGCTGTCTCATACCTGTGGGACCTGGGCTCAAGTCTCCATCAGGGTTCTGTGTGTGGAGTTTGCATGTTTACCCTGTGTTGTCATGGGGTTTCCTCTGGGTACTCTGGTTTCCCCCCCAGTCCAAAAACATGCTGAGGCTATTTGGAGTTCCCAAATTGCCTGTGTGTGTGTGTGTGTGCCTGCCTGCCCGGTGATGGGTGCCCCCCTCATCCTGGCTTGTTCTCTGCCTGGAGTCTCTGGGATTGACACCAGACCCCCTGTGACCCTGCATAGGACAGGTGGTTTCAGAAAGTGGATGGGTGGATGTTTTGTGTGCATGAATCAGACAGCCGTGCACATAGAATAACACAGTATAAATGAGTGTTGTTCACCAATACGTGAAAAACATACACATCTCCACTATGATTCATCATGGCCCTTCCATCCATAATATGTGAGCTCTCCTGACTAAAGATACACGCTAAGCTGTCTGCTCAGTTACTGGATGAACTGGGAGTAATGAGAAACTGGAAAGGGGGAAAATCTGTTACTGATTTTCAAAAAAACTCCCTTTTCTAGAGGAGGTGATGCCAATGTGAACACATACAGTGGATCAGAAGGCTTGTGGAACACCGGCCAGCGGCCCCATCGGGGTTCAGTGAGTTCTAGAATTTTCCTGATGCATGTCCTGAATATACTGAGCTGTCTCCTTTTCAGGTCGGAGGTGCTGCCGCTGCTCCTTGTGGGGGATGTTCAGGCGTCAATGCGGAAGGCCAGCAGTTTTTCTGAGTGCAGGTCATTCAGGGTCCGCAGGTCAGGCAGAAGCAGCAGAAGCTTCTGGAACAGGGTGCTGTCCTCGGGATGCTGCTGGGTGACGAGGGATCGCAGGGCCCGTACCAGATCCTCTTGCAGCTGCTCTACAGCCTTGGCGTTCATCATACTGGAGCGGTCTGAGGAGGAATGTCACAGGGCAGAGTGACCCTCAAGATTTGTGGATATGCTCCTGAGTACTACGTGTGACATCAGGAGTATCTTCTAATGACCTGTGTTCTGGGTCTAGTGTTTTTCTTCTGTTATTCATTTTGGTTCACATGTAGGCAACGCAGTGCTGTGGGAGCATATACGCTGAGTATGTATTGTTAGATAAGGTGGAAATTCACTCTGTTCACATGCTGAATGGAAGCTCAAGCTCTCACCCGCAGAGACCAGCACCACGGCCATGAAGAGCGCCATCTCATCAGCTTTCAGGCCTAGAGTAGCCAGCTTCTCACTGAACTCGAATACGGCATCCAGCAGGGGCCCCATGCCCAGGGCCCGCAGGGTGGGCAGTGGGTATGTCTGTCCATTTAGAAATGTCACCATCCGGCCCTTGGGGTCGAACAGCATGCAGAACCGCACCATCAGAACCTGAGAATCAGAGACAGATTTTGTATGTGTTGAAACAGAAGCCAAGCTTCTCATGTAGTACATTCACATGGACATATATATATGATATGATATATGATATGATATGATATGATACGATATGACATGACATTATAATATGATATGCGTGAAAGGACAATCAATTGTCTTTTTAAAAGGATCTGAATTGCTAAAGCACATTCAGTCATAATTCATTTACTACGCAAAACTATTTATCACTGTTACCTCCCATGCAATACCACTTATTACAGTACAACCCGCTCTGCAATACTACTTAGTACTATACAATCCACTGTACAATACTATATATTTCTGAAACGTTATGACATATTTTTTGGGAAGGTATCCATCCATCCATACATCACGAGGGCTGGCTGTACCTGGAAGGTTCCGGCTTTGAGAAGCATCACCTGGTCATGCTGGCTGAGACTCTGGAAGCCGGGGATCCCTTTGGCAAACTCCACCACCTCCCGCACTGCGGGGGTGAAGCTCTGTGAGAAGGCATCCCACAGCTGCTGGCTGGACCACCCCACAGGGGGCACGGGGCAAGTGTTCAGGGGACATGCCTGTTGGAGAGGCGGGGTAAAGATGACAGAGAGACTCCGTGAACAAGAGCAATGACAGGAAACAGTGTGAAGCTGAGGGAGATGGGGGAGAAATGCAAAGTATTCTCACCAGAACTTTGGTCCCTGCAGCCAAACTCCAGGAATGCTGACTGTGGGAGGCGACTGTGGCTCTGGTGAATGTGGACGTGGGCAGTTTAGGGAAGGGGTCTGCACTGGTCAGAGAATGGGGCTGCTTGATTAGGGAGGGGTAACCATACTGTTTGTTATCAATAAAAGGTAGGGACATGCTATCCTGGGGACTCGCAAGGTGCCAGGCATTAGCTGGGTACTGCTCACGCTGAAAGGGGCTGGATCCCTGCAGCAGGAGGCCATGGGTAGGAGGTTGTGTGCGGCTGGGGCTCTGAAGGTAGCGAGGCTGAGCCAGTCTATCCTGGTTGTTCACAAAGATGTCACGATAAGCACGAGAAATGGCCCCTATGGCCTCCTCTGATTGGCTGTCTCCTGGGCTGGGTGGAGCTTCTCGTGAGGGGGAGGAGCCAATGTCCATAGAGGGTGATGATTGGTTGAAGCTGTTCATGTAGCTCTGCATTTCATCCAACAACCGCTGCTTCTCACGCTTTGGGATGCGGCCAAAGCGCACAGCTGGGATAAAAAAAAAAAATACAAACATAAAAGAGCTGGGCACCAGCGCTGATGAGAGTAATAATACAAACACAACATAGATGAGGCACCAGCATCCGCGCTGAATAACAATACAAACATAACAGAGATGAGGCACCAGGGTCGGCAATGATGAGAGTAACAATACAAACATAACAGAGATGAAGCACCAGGGTCGGCATTGATGAGAGTAATAATACAAACATAACAGAGATGAAGCACCAGGGTCGGCATTGATGAGAGTAATAATACAAACATAACAGAGATGAGGCACAAGGGTCGGCATTGATGAGAGTAATAATACAAACATAACAGAGATGAAGCACCAGGATCGGCATTGATGAGAGTAACAATACAAACATAACAGAGATGAAGCACCAGGGTCGGCATTGATGAGAGTAATAATACAAACATA
>JAODKC010000041.1:1204532-1216327 GCA_026777985.1 Mormyrops attenuatus | reverse complement strand
ACAGACATGAGGCACCAGGGTCAGCATTGATGAGTGTAACAATACAAACAACAGAGATGAGGCATCAGGGTTGGCACTGATGAGAGTAACAATAAAACATAACAGATATGAGGCACCAGCATTGGCACTATTGAGAGTAACAATACAAACATAACCATGACGGGGAGGCACCAGCACTGGCACTAAAGAAAGTAACATCTGCCAGAGCAGAGCTGTTTAATTAAGGTGCAGGCACACTGCGAAGTAAGGCATGAATTGGTGATCAGGCCATAAAACTCACAGGTTGAGACTGACAGGACAAAACATCACAGAAGTGTTTAAATTCATATTAGAAAGTAAATGATTTTCACTTTAATGTTAACAATGAGTTTCTGTAAATGATTCTGACATGCATGACGGCCACAGAGAGAGCAGCCGCTGTCATTTCTGAGTGCGTCTCGATACCCTGAATGCGGCAGATGGGGCTGGCTGATGGCAAACCCCTGCAGCCATGTGCTGTATCTTCTCAGTATCCCCCCCCCCCCACCCCAGCGGAAAGTGGGTCACGGGGTCATGGTTAACTAGCAAAAGAGCTGGAAGAGCTTAAGAGCCCGTAAGGGGGGGGGGGGCAGTGGGGTAGAGTATTAGAAGAGGAAGAGGAGGCCATGGCAGCAACACACATCTCTATGGACACTTTTAAACACCCTGAGATGTTTCCACAGTATCAGTTAATGACTAACTGCAGATACTGTGAAAAGCACAAAGGCTGAATCTGCATGTTACAACAGAAACAGGCTGGCTGACCGTGGAAAGCTGCAGAGAGTGTTTGTGTGTGTGGGGTAAGGGTAGGTTTATATTACGTTGTGGGGACCAAATGTCCCCCACAATGTGATAAAAAACCTGTTATTCTGACATTGCGAGGAGCATTTTTTCAGGGGAAACTCACTTTAACGAAAATCTGCAATCAAAGCTGCAATCAAAAACTAAAAATGCCAAAAATCTTATATTTTGTTTGATTACTGATTGTTAAGGTTAGGGTTGGGTAGGGGCTAAGGTTGTTGGGATTAGGGTTTTTCCCATTGAAATGGATGGAGAGTCCCCACAAAGATATGAATATAAACACATGTGTGTGTGTGTGTGTGCCCTGTGATGGACTGGCATCCCGCTTAGGCGCGTCCCCTACCTTGTGCCCCATTCCACCTGGGATAAGCCCCGGGGCTCTCCATCCCCAAATTCGATCCGCATTTCAAGACGGATCAATGGATAACGGCTTAACTAAGAAGCGGCACATCATCAGACAGGAAGTGGACATGAAAACATGTCAGCCACTCAGTTTAAATGTAGGTGAAACGCCCAGATTCGACAAAAACACATGCGAAATCAGGGCATTTTGTTTCATGTGGAGTGAAAGCAGTTGCGCAGGGTTTTCCTGTTTTCGCAATGAGTGAAACAAGAAAGATGTTTCTAGGTTGCGGTTTTGGCACTTTCAACAAATTTGATATAAATCATTGTCCCGCTTTGAGACTATTGACGGCCCCTGGTTTTTGCTGCATTTCTCAGAGCTGCAGCGCCTGTGAACCAACAACAGGTACGACATGCAGGGAAGACGACTTTTGGAGTTATAAAGTGCAGTGGAGTGCAGTGCACCCCTGCCATCACGCTAAGGTGAAAAGGAAACTCGGCTAAGTAGGTCGTGATGTACAGATATGCTGTGAAACATCTGTTTCTTTTTTCCCTTTGAGGCTTTTTGAGGTCACACACAGAATATTCACTTGCCGTTTAATTGTGACTTTTCTGGTGTCCAGTGTTTTCATACTAAGCAAAAAGCCGCTGGATTGATGCCGTGCCGTGAAAGGTCAGGGCTCGCCACGGCCTACTGTTCTCATTATTGGGGACTGAATCTGTGAGTTAATTGCATGCACTGTGATCAGAAAATCTTTGTTCCAGATTCCAGAAATAACTCCTGTTTACTGCAATTTCCAAGATGAATGATGGCTTGTGGGATTTTCTGGCTCTGTGCTCATAGATCACTGTCCATTAGATGGGGGGGGTGGTGGTGTAGAGGAGCCTGGGGAGGGGGGAAGCAGGAGGAAGAGGAGGAAGTGAAGGACGAGAGGAAGCTGCTGACCATCTCTGGACATGCCCACAGACAGGCACTTCTTGAAGCGGCAGTGCTGGCAGCGGTTGCGGTTCATGCGCATGACCGTGCAGTTCTCGTTCTTCGCACACATCTTGTAGTGGATGTTCTGCTGGATGCTGCGGCGGAAGAAACCCTGCAGGGGGCAGTAGAGAGAGGGCACTGCGGCGCACTGCGAACACTCATGAGAAGATGCTTCATCTGTACTTTGGACTTGTTCCATGAGCTTCACTGAGCCAGTATATCATACCTTGCAGCCCTCACAGGCATGAACCCCATAATGGAAGCCAGAAGCGATGTCCCCGCAGACCTTACATAAGAGCACCATGCTTCCTGTCTCTGGTGATGAGAGGAGACACTGATCATCAGAAATGGAGAGATACACAAACAAACAGACAGACAGGCAGACAGTCACATAGACAGAGAACAGAGACATACAGTGGGTGAGCATTTTAACACTCACAAGCAAGTCAAGCAGTGTTATAAAGAGGTACCTACTGCTGAAAGAGCCAGGGAAGCCACAGGATCTCTTCCCAGGGGGGGGGAAAGTGCTGATGGGCGGAACAGGGCTGGGGGCAGGAGCACTTGTCACTTCAGGGTACTGGAAGACCAGTTTCGGAGATGGAGAGCCCTCCCCGTCATATGCCAACTTTAGAGCACCAATCTCGGTGAAGGTCATTTCCTCCGGGGAGGAGGGCTGTGAGTGGGGGCAGGGCGACTGCGTCTGGTAGCCACTGGACGGGCTTCCAGGGCTGGGGCTACCACTGCCGCCAACATAGAGAATGATGCCCCCTGCAGAAAGAGGAGAGAGAAGGGCACACGTCAGGCCCCTGAGCCTAACACAGACGATAAGTCCCTGCCAGTGCGCTAATGTGATTAAGCATGTGAGCAGGACAGAAAGCTTTCCGGCAGCATGGCCACGCAGGTGTCTGTAATGCCAGGGGTATAGCTGTGTGCTTAAATGGAACAAAGAGCTAAAAATACACTCGAAGATGGGTGGAGCACTTCGAAACTGAAAAGCACTCCTCCCAGGTCCCTGCTGTGCGGGCAAATGTTTGCAGTTTAATGCCAGTGCTGCTAAATCATGCACTGTAAGCACAGATACGCTGCCTGCTAGAGAGCACCAAGGCTCCTAGCTGAAAGTGGGCTGTTGGACCCATTTCACGCTCCTCCCAAGTGTTCCACCCTCCACCCCGCTGCGGATGAGCCGGTGCCCAGGCTCACGTGTCTGCGCGGGACGCCCCCCTCCTCTTTTCCAATAATAACCAGTTTCCCCTGGCGACACGCCACGGACCGCGGCAGCCTGACACCTGACCAGCCGCTCACATGGACACTGATACGCCTCCTGCTGGGAGAAGCCTGCAGTCCTGTGTTAGGTCAATGAGCAGCATTGTCATGCTGGCTGCAGCGATTACAGCCACACAGCCAGCACTGGGTAGTATGGAACATTGCTATGCTGGCTGCAGCGATTACAAGTACACTCATTCCTGCACTGGGTCAGCGTGCCGCATCATCATGATGGCCGCAGCGATTACAGCCACATGCAGCTGCACTGGGTCAGCGTGCAGCATCGTCATGATGGCTGCAGTGATTACAGCCACATGCAGCTGCACTGGGTCAGCATGCAGCATTGTCATGATGGCTGCAGTGATTACAGCCACACGCACGCAGTGTCAGCAAGTAGCATCGTTTGTTTTCACTACCCAGTAAAAGACAGCATCGAAATCAGCCGCAGTGGTGAAGGCAAATTTCTGAATCTCCCCTCCATCTCTGGAGTTCTCCTTCCTTCCCCGGTTCCCACCTTACATTTCCTTGTCTCTCATCCTTTTTGTTTTTCCTTCATCTCTCTTCTATCGTTCCATCTCTCCCTCTCCCATTCCTTTTTGCTAGCGTTTCTACGCCTGCACCATGGCGAGCATCCTGATTGGGAGCACCACCGGCATGTTTAGGAGCTGCACCGTGCTGGACAGCAGAGCTGCAGCAGGACAATGCCAGCCGTGTTCTCCCTAACCTGCAGGCCACCTACAGGAGGCAGTGCAGGGTCAAAGGTAAGAGGATAATTAAAACCCACCAAGACAGCGGCCTCTTCTCACTGCCGCAGTCAGGGAAGCACTACTGCAGCCTGAGGGACAGCACTAAGTCTGAGGGCATCTTCCCTCAGGCTGTTCATACACTAAATGAGGGCCCTGAAAAACTAACAGGCCACTTCATGCACTTTAAACTATCAGCACACTGTTTTAGGAATTCCTTATTTCACATTTTACATACTTTGTTTTTTTATATTATTGCTTTTATATTGTTATTGTTTTGTTTTTTATCGTTATTTTAATTCTGTTTGCTTTTATGTTTTCTTTCTTTCTATCGCACATTTCCCTGCACTTGTGTGCTCTGTATATTTGTGTACATCACTAATGAAACATAACACTTCTATGACTTCTTTCCTCTTTGTTTTCTCCTTCTGTTTTTCTGACTTTTTCCACTTTCCTTTCTCATTCCATTTCTTCAGATTTTTCCTCTTTCTTGCTTTCTGTTTTTCTGATTTCTTCCTCTTTTTTCACCCATTTCTCAGACTTTTTTCTCTCTTTCTTTTCTCCGTGGGTTTCTCTGACTATTTTCTCTTTATTCTCTCCTGTTTTTCTGACTTTAATGGGATCAATTTATGTTTCAATTAACCATAGTTAAACGTCATGAAGGTTTCATAATTGTATGAATCGCAAATCCATATTCAGAGTGGGAAATGTGTACCTGCGCCTGCCGCCTACGTTTCACGAGTACAATACTCATTTTACAATTATGAATTATTATAATTATTATAAGTTACGAGTTTTACGATATTCAACTTGCCTTGAATCACTGTTCTCTGACTTTCCCTCTCTCTGTGTTTCCCTCTGTCTCTTTCTCCTTCACTGCCTTCGTTCCTTCCTTTCAGTAACCACTGTTCACACAAAGTGTTTCCTATTCCACACATGCGACATGATCTTTGCTGCTCATACAGGATGCACAAGCCTGTGAGATTGAGGTCATTACCAGAAGAAAGCCCTGCATTCCTACAGCTCTACCTGCATGGTGCTGGGCCTGATCTGCCAACCAGCAGTGCAGCGTGGGCTGGAAATCATGACCCCCCCACCACCACATACGCACACACACACACACACCATCTCCACAGAGCCCTCAGAGAGCGACGGTTCCAATATCAGCGAGTAAACAGTTGATGTGAAGATAACCCACAAGGTGAAGTGGTTAAAGTGCTGGTACAAAAACAACCACAATTAGTTGGATGCTTTCTTACGTCTCGTTGGTGACCTGGAATCATAATGTCACTGCAGTACCATCACCTGCCCCCAGGAGGACCTTTCCCTTAGAGCTCATGTGCAGCCAGCCACCAGCTTAGCATGTTGCATGACATCTGTATGATCTCCACACCTCGCCACATGTTCTCTATTACATCTCTTCATCCTCAAATGCACAATCTATATCTTGGTGTGGGAAGTTCATATTCTCATTATTATGGAAAAATGTAGGACACTCACTGAATCCGGGGCGGGGCTATACATCACTAGAAAGTCTATTACATCACATATACATATTTATTTAGCAGACGCTTTTGTCAAAAGTGAAGCAGAAAGTACATTTCAAGCATATAACTGTCAAAGAGTCAACTATTGGCATGAGTGCTGAGCTTACGATGACTGGCCAGGTACAGGTGCAAGCAGGATCAGAGCAAGAGATATATGAGGCATTTAAATCCTAGCAGAAACCTGTCAGGAAGATTCAATCACAAGACACAGTCTTGCACACACAGTCAAGCAACTACAGGGCCATAGGCAGCCAGCAGGCGTCCAGCTTGGCAGGATCAGAGCTAGAAATTCAGGGCCCCCTACATGAAATTTCACCTTGAGGCCCCCCACAGCAGAATTTGGGATCCCCCATGGTAGACTTTGGTACCCCTATAAAGTGCTGGGCCTCCTGAATTTGCCAAGGTACCCCACTTCCCAGTGTTTGGTGGGATACTAAGGTGACTATTTAAGTTAATGAGATGATGTCCTTTCATAAACATTCACTGTAATGACCTGAAGTCACTAAAATAAAGTATACGACTGGCTACAGAATCCCCTAATGGAGGAGAGTCATGATTATTTTGTACGGTATTGAAAAATGTTGTTGCCTTCCTGTGGGGTACATGGATGTATTAGATATGAGGTGGGAATTGAGAAGGAATGACTATAGAATGAATGCTGACCCACTGACCATCACCTCCATGCCAAAGAGGTGACTCCGAATCGGTTTGGGGGGGGGGGATGTCACGTGCAGCACGCGGTCGACAGATTGAGTCCACGTGATGCGGCTTTGCGCGCCCACCGGCAGGAAGAAGCCGGATGCAGCACAGATATAATTTAACAGATGAAATAGAGCAGGACAGTGACTTGGGGGGGCAGCCGGACCGCGCGCTGTTCATTACTCATCTCTGCACCTCCCGCTGTGCCGCACGCGGCCATCGCTAAACTCTTTCAATTCATACACGAAGTCATGCACTTTTATGTAACATACTTAAGGAACAATATAATGACGAGGTGTTTCTCCCCTTGTTGTTCAGGAAAAAGCCAATGCAGATGTATTATTTCATTAGCTATCGTATGACACCATGCATAATTAACATTATGGAAGCGATTACTAGATCATGTTTTGATTAATATTTCGAAGACATTTCCATGATTAATAAAATCCTGGTGCGGCTGTGCAAATTGCCACCCTTTTGAAAAAGGAGACGTGAGCTGTTTCTACAAAACGTTCTATAAATTTGACTCGTTTTGTGTATCTTGTTTTATGTTTTATGGTAGGCCTATATTCATACAAATTGATTACCCAGTGATGCTCGCCTACAATTACCGTCTATGGATGGAGCCAAAAACTTATTTTTGGTGTTTCTCATGGTCATTGCACGCAGAAAAAGCGCTTGGTGACCTCGATGCAGATCAATGAGCCCAGTGTCGCCGGTGGGGACATGAAGACCCCAGTGTCACAAATACTCTGGGCAAATACATGCTCCTGCAAGACCGCGTTAATAGAGCGTGAATACTCTGTCAAATAAGAAAATAAAAAAACATGACCGAATATGCAGTTGTACACGGATCACACTACAATGTATGAAATATGGCAATAACTAAAAAAGTGAAAATGGCTATTTTTAAATTGTACAATTGAAGATGTTCTGCGTTCCGTATGAGTTTCCATGGTCGCGCGGACAGGTTCGCTAGTGGATGCTCACTAAACCCAAATTTCATTTTCATTGAGATCAGTCACAAAAAAAATCATTGTCTTTTACAAACTGTATAAAAAAGTCACCGAGTCGCTTTACATACTGGATATTGATATTATCCATAGTCATGGAGTTACTTTTTATATCTGCTACTGCATTATTAAATTAATATGGACGAACGTAAAACTGCTTACAGAAGTGCAAGTGCAAATCTACAATTTGAGAAATGATCGCTTCCACTTCTCCTTCCACCTGATATGTGATTCAACACTCAGCATATGGACTTATTGTCCTGAAACTACACATCTTTACGAACATGGCTATGTAATTCAGTGATGTGCTTTTATTACATTAATTCACAAAACGAATCGCAAATACAGAACAAAGTTGGGCTAATAGCTTATACTCAACAGTTAAATTGTGTGTCGAGAGAGACATTCGATATGACATTAATACATCAACAATATTTTCAGCGGTAATTAGCCTACATATATTTGTACGCAAAAAAACCTCCAACTTACCTGGACTGCTGTCCATTCTTGCGATCGTACGCTTGTCTAGTTGCATTTACTTATGCAAATAGTAGTTGTCTTGGCATATCACCAGACAAGAACAGAATCCATGTCGATACCGTTTGAAAAAGTTGTGAAAATGTATGTGCGTGAATTGCGGTCCATAAAACAAAAACTGCATGAACATAACGGTAAACTGTAACGTGAAAGGAAAAAAACCCTTACTGAAGCTGTTCAGTCCTCAACAGTTCGAGGGATGCGATGACTAGATGTGCCACAAGTTGATGAAAAGCGATGTTCAGACAGCGATCACGGCCATTGCATTATCGGCTGCAGAGCTGTCAAAGCAGACGAGTAGCCCTCCTCTGACGCACACACCCCCACACACACCAATCACGTTTTCACATCGCTGCCAAATGTGACGCTCTTTTTAGTCCCTCCAACTGCGTTCTTTCTAAAATTACGGGGATTTCTCCTCTCCTCTCTCTCTCACCCTCTCTCCCCATGCATGTGCTGCAGTCCCTGTCACTACCGCTTCATTGCAGAGACCTCGCGTGTGCGGGGAAAGCGTTGCCCTACTGACACACATTTTATGCAAAACGCAAATCGCGTTTAAACAAGGTCACGGACTGCAAGATCTATTTCAGCAATGGTGAAGAAAGCAAAGCGTGTGTTAAAATGGTGCAAAACGTGTCACCTAAAGTGTCAGTTAAGTCGCATAAAGAAAGGCATGATTTAATAAGGACAGAAAACGAGAAGCGTGAGTCAATAAGCGCCTCTTAACGTCCTATACGAGTCTGCAAGTACTTTGCTGTTGCGGACACCTCATTTAGAAATATAGCCATGATCACAGAAGTTTTAAGTACAGGATATCGTAGCGCCGTTTAGATTTGGATTTATTTATTTAGCGAAACTCCCCGTACAAGACAGGCAGATAATAGGCTGTGATCGATGTTTTCAAGCTGATAAAATTCCGAGACAAATTTCTCCTAAAATGAATAACTGCTTGATGTAACTTTTTCCAGCTTTGCAGAAGCGTGTGTGTGTGCGTGTGTGTGTGTGTGTGTGTGGGGGGGGCGTACAATGGAAATCATCACATTTTCAGACAGATCACCCCAACATCGAAACAGCATTACAGTGTGATAGCAATAAAACGCAGTTTTGACCCACTTGATCCCAGTGTTTTCATTCCGCAAAAGTTGTGATATGAAGTGCCCCCACAGTCCGTGAATAAATGGCAACAAATGGTGTAGGGCCTCCTTTTGTGGTCAATGCAGGATAAATTCCTAATGGGATTGACAGATTCAAGTCCTGCGCAGTGGCCAGAGGGATTTTGAGCCATTCCTCTTACAGAACAGTGGCCAGGTCACTAAGTGATGCTGGTGGAAGAAAATGTTTCCTGACTCGCTCCTCCAAAACACCCCAAAGTGGCTCAATAATATTCAGATCTGGTGACTGTGCAGGCCATGGGAGATGTTCAACTTTACTTTCAGGGTATAAAGTTTGAACCACTGGGTGAACATGGACGTGCTGAATGGTTCATTAGTCCTTGGCAGTGATGCCCTCATCTAGAACAAGTAGTGGGCCTAGCGAATACCATGATATTTCAGCCCAAACTATCACTAATTCACCCCCGTGCTGCACTCTGGGTACACAACAGTCCGGATGGCAAGGACTTCTGCACACCATAATTCTCCCAGATGTGGAAAAGACAGTCAGAGTGGACTCATCTGAGAACAATACATGTTTCACTTTGTTCACAGCCCAAGACTTGCGATGCTGGTACCATTTGAACCGATGTTTACCATTGACACGAGTCACCAAAGGTTTGACTATAGCAGCCGACCATGAATATTGACCCCCTGGAGCTCCCCAAATTCAGTTTTGATGGAGCCAGGAGAGGTGATGTGTGAATTTAATTCTGCAGTGAGTTGGCCAGATGTGGTTTTATGTTTTCTGGATACAATCTGGGTTAGTACCCAGACATCCCATTCAGACAGCTGCACTTTGCATTCATTTACTCTTGTTGGATGTGGTCTCTTCCCTGGCGGTATGCCGACATTACTCTGGATATCGTGGCTCTCGATACACCACAATGACTTGCTGTTCTGGTCACAGATGTGCCAGCGAGACGAGCACTCTTTTGAACTCTGATATGTCTCCCATTATGTTGCGTGGATTGAAATATTCTATGTACAGCTGTACTATTGCATTGCTAATTCAACCTTCAGACTCTGCGTTTAGCGACGCTCAGAGAAACTGCAGAAAATCCAAGAGCTACATATCAGACTTTACAGGCCTCAGTTAGCATGTGAAATGTTAAAGTTCATGAGAGTACAATTAGAAGAAGATTGAACAAGTATGGCATGAAGTATGGCATGTTTGGGGGGGGGGGGTTGCAAGGAGAAAGCCTCTTCTCTCTAACAAGAACATGGCAGCTTAGCTTAGGTTTGCGAAGTTGCATCTGAACAAACCACAAGACTTCTGGAACAATGTCCTTTGAACAGACGAGACCAAAGTGGAGATGTTTGACAATAATGCACAGCTCCACATGGGCTATTTTTTGCAGTCATTTATCTGGGCACCTTGCAGTCACTGAGTCCGCCATGAACTCCTCTGAATACCAAAGTATTGTAGAGTCAAATGTGAGGCCATCTGTCTGACAGCTAAAGCTTGGCTGAAACTGGGTCACACAACAGGACAGTGAATCCAAGCACACCAGCAAATCTACAACAGAACTGCCGAAAAAAGAGAAGAATCAAGGTGATTCAATGGCCCAGTCCAAGTTCAGACCTCAGCCTGATTGAAATGCTGTGGTGGGACCTTAAGAGAGCTGTGCGTAAATGACTGCCCACAAACCTCAATGAATGAAGACGATGAAATTCCCAAATTCTTTGCAATATTATATTGAGGAACGTTATTCTTAAATTGTAGCACTATTTACCCACACAGTCGTTTACAGAGTAGTGAACCTCTCCCCATCTTAACTGCACAGAAACATTTGGTGCATCAAGACTGGTTCAATAGAACCCAGCTAAGAATGCAACCACTCTATAAACACTAGTGGCAAGTAATCTTTTTTTTTTATTAATAAAGTATAATCCTGGAAGAGCTAATCCAAGTAATTCCGAAAGAGTTCTTTTTTAGTTGTCGTTGAAGGCAGCCAATGACCCAGCTGTACGGACATCTAGGGCAAGTTCATTCCACCACTTAGGTGCCAAAACAGAGAAGAGTCTAGTTGCATGTCTTCCTTACGCCTAGTAGTGCCACTAGTGTTTATAGAGTGGTTGCATTCTTAGCTGGGTTCTATTGAACCAGTATCAGAATGTATTCACTGATGACACTTCTAAGCACTTATATAAGTCTAAGGGAATCTGGCAAATGCTATAAATGTAAATGTAAATGTAGGAGAGCCTCCCAGAGAGGCAGAGTCTCTGTGCAGTGAAGACGAGGAGAGGTTCACTACTCTGTATACGACTGCGTGGGTAAATAGTGCTACAATTTAAGAATAATGTTCCTCAATGTAATATTGGGAATTTCATAATCTATGGCACATAATATCATTAAAAGATTCAGAGATTCCAGAGAAATCTCTATATGCAAGGGACAAGGCGGCTGAAAACCAGCATTGAATAGCTGTGATCTTCAGGTCCTCAGACAGCCCAGACATGAGTCTATAGTGGAAATCACTGCATTGGCCCAGGAACCAGTGCCGCCCCTCCCTACACGCAGAACACACGCTGTGCATAGGGCCCCACGATCCACAGGGGGCCCCATTTTCTGCAAGGGGACACATTCTCCGCAAATGCGCAAAGGATGTGCATCGCTGCCGCGAGGCGCGCGTAGAGCACCAAGTCAGCCCAAGGCAGGAGAGAGAAAAAAAGAGACGAGTAATCTGACACCGCAAGGT
>JAODKC010000041.1:1176301-1202459 GCA_026777985.1 Mormyrops attenuatus | reverse complement strand
TCATGTATCAGGCAAGATTGGGACAACATTTCACTTTCAAAACTCTAGCAACTGGTCCCCTCAGTTCCCAAACATTTGCAGAGTGTTGTTAAAGGAAGAGGTGATGCAACACAGAGGTAAACATGCCCCCGTCCCAACCTTTTTGAAACCTGTTGCTGACATCAAATTGAAATGAAGCATATATATTTCTCGTAAAACGATAACGTTTCTCAGTTTCAACATTTGAAATGTTGCCTTTGTTCTATTTTCAGTCAAATATGGGTTTATATGATTTGCAAATCACTGCATTCGGTTTTCATTTACATTTTACACAGCATCCCAACTTTTTTGGAAACCGGGCTGTATTCGCACTGTTTATGTAAATGTCGACATTTAAATACATTTTGCATGGACAGAATCTTGCAATATGCTGACAGTTACAGCCTCCACCCATCCTCCCATTTTAGACAGGCTCTCTCTGATGAAAGGCAACTGGGATCCCTGCTTATAAAATACCCACAGAGGGTTACTAATCGCTCTACTGGTCACTGTAGGCCTCCGAAATTACTGCTGTGCTCATGTTAACAATAACGACAGGCTAGGCACATTAATGTAACACATCATACCACATGACTGTCGTTATATTAAGCAGTCAATAGCATATATGTGTAACATGACACAGTGCATTAAACGGTGCTCATTATACAGTGGAGTAACTCTATGAACAGCATTCAAAATGCCCAAACAGCAGTAAAAGTTCAACAATATACACAAATAAATAATGAACTTGTTAAGTTGTAAACTTGCAACAGGTGACTGGAACTGGTATTGAACATGTTGGCTTCAATTACTGGTAA
The DNA here is from genome assembly GCA_026777985.1 of Mormyrops attenuatus. Classification (NCBI taxonomy): domain Eukaryota; kingdom Metazoa; phylum Chordata; class Actinopteri; order Osteoglossiformes; family Mormyridae; genus Mormyrops; species Mormyrops attenuatus. The sequence goes on along the minus strand of JAODKC010000041.1, from coordinate 1,201,623 downwards.
ATTAAATGAATTTAGTGTCACTATGGAGCATACAAGGTGGAGTGGTGGCACTGAGGGTAGGGATCTGTGCTAGCAGTCGGAAGGTTGCTAGTTTGAAGCCAGTGAACGCCCAGAGTGATTCAACTCTGTTAGGCCCTTAACCTGCAATTGCTTCATCCTGGGTATGATGGTAATCTACACCCAGCCCTGCAAGGAGGTCCTCCAACTTCCAGGGAATATTTGTAGGTTGGTGGCAGGATTGTCACTCCAGCCACCGGGGAAAAAAAACTCACACTGATCCTTTCGGACTAGTGTGGTGCTGAGGTGCCGCTCGGCTGCACGCAGGTTCTCATCCCTGAGGTGCTTTGTCGGGTGATGGGTGCGGCAGCGCGCTGCAATCCGCCCACGCTCCTTATCTTACCTCAATAACTATATAAGCACAGTACCGCCGTTACGCGATATATGAAACATGATCCTTACGATCGTCAGCGATGTGTACATATAATTCTGGGACATAGATACAGTTGCTTGCTTAGTATAACATTACACAAAGCACACTGCTACCGCCTTTCTTTTTTAAAATACATACAAAATACATACAAACACTGTATGTACTTACAAGCATACAAAGAGCAACACACGGTGAATATCACAAAATATACTGTAATAGCGTAATTAATAAATACGTCATACGTTTTTACAGCCTCATTGTTCTTAATTTTATCAAGTGTGGTGCCATAGTTCTTTAACTCTTGAAAAACCACGAAACCACGTTTCTCTGCATCGCCCTCCTCCTCCTTGCACGGACCCACAATCCTTTGCACACACAGGTGCGCTCTTAAAGCTATAAGGACCTCTTACATAGTACATCTCCATCTTAATTCCACCATTCGTGAACAAATAAGCACCTCCGCTAGAGGTAGCTGTTTCCCCTCTCACCGCGAAAGAGCATTACAGTCTCTTAGTTGTACATTCATCCTTCTGAAAGAACTACAGCCCCAGAGATGGATATTCTCTACAGATTGGTCAGGAAATCGATTGACTGAGGTTACATGAGATGAGTTGATATTAGATTAGATTAGATTAGGTTAGGGCAAACGGACAACTGCCAACATCAACATCCAACCGGTTAGAACGATCTGCTAGATAAAATTGCAGTGCATAGTTTTTCCACCAGAGGGAACTATTGGCAAATACTACCTCCACACAGAATGCATCACCATGCAATTGTCTTGTCCTTTCAGTCTTCGGAAATTGTTCCAGTCAGTCAGGTTACCGTAACATCAAAGCAAATATGCGTAGCAATATATATCATATTACTTAATATTTATGTTGTCTTCAGTATAAAAGCATATTTCACTATATACATCATATTGTTTCATTGTTTAGTTATACTTACGTTAGCCGCACTACTATAGAGTAAAAACTAATAATATTTGTTTAAATATGACTAATTCTGCAAACCCTTAGAGCCCCCACGTGAAGAAGGTTACATTTTTTGGTTGAAATTATAGTTAAGTGAAAACCGTACGATCCAGAGACAATATCACATATGATCAGTGTGGAGTATTTCAAGAGAAAGCGGCGGTGTTCGCTGGGCAGAGCCGCACATGTTATAACAGCGAGCCGATAATTAGGGCGAGCGCGAGGCGGCTGCCAAACGGCGCACCTGCGGAGCGCACAGTGCCCGCGGCGCGGCTCGGCGCCGCTCGGTTCGGCTCGGCTCGGTTCGGCGGGATAGATGGACGGACATCTGTGATGTGAGCTGCGCAGTCCCGTTTGCTCCACGCACTCAAGGACCCTTAAATCAAAGAAGCCATTTAAAGACTAAATGAATTCGTCTGGTACGAAAACATTTAAATTGAGAGCACTGTTAATTAAATTAGCTCTTTACTATAGAACTATTGGAGTAGGCGTGGTTGTGAAATTCAACATAATAGTTGTTATTAAAATGAGGTAAGGGGTAAATGAGATTCGAAGTTTTATCTCAGGTTGTCCTGGGATACTGGCGGCCTACTGCATGTGTCCTAGTCCTGCTGTTTCACAAACTGCACCTAACTGTAGATACACAGATGAATGGTGTGTTTTTTTGGGGAGGTGACGCTGTGGCATTAGCCTACTCTGTCTGCACGGGCCGGGAGCCTCAGCTCAATCCGCGGCTGTCAATGATTCACAGAGATATGCCAGTGCACCCCTCCCAGCAGCATGTGTGGGGCAAGGGAGGGGGCAGCAGAGCCCCCCTCACAAAGGCAGTGTTGTTTGGGGGGGGGGGATGCAGCCCCCACCACCTATTCTTCACCCCTCTCCTGAGCTCACAGTTTTGCACTAATTAGACAATTATTTCCACATGTGAATCTGTGCCTTTCAGCCACTGAAACCTGCTTCACTCTATACCCCTTCAAACCCCTCTCCTACGCCCTTCCCACTCTCCCCCTTACCCCGTCTCTTTTTTTTCCTTTCCTTACCCTTTTGTCTGTTCCCCCAGAACTGCCATCAATTTCGAAACCACTGGTTTAAAAAAAGTCTGACTTAATCAGAACAGCCTGGCATATTTTGGCAGAGTCGTGCAGCTGTGGTCATTCAGTCAGGGAGCCGGGATTGAGGGAAGATTGAGAAAGAATTCCACATAAATTGGAGAAAGAGGGAGGGAGGAGGCAGAGGCAGGCATGGAGAGAAGAAGAAATAGAGAAGGGGAGAGAAAACGAGCTGGAGAGGGAGCAATGTTGTTTGGCAAAGCCGGGTTCAGGCAGGGTTCATGGTGACATCATAGCTGACTTTGAGGAACATTTATACGAGCTGCTCACCTTTCATTGAACACACATGTTGGGGAACACGCTGCGCGTATGACTTTAAGAACATGCCGACACACGTGCCGAAAGGCGCAGACAGTGCTGCTGGGAGCGCACACTCGCACACACAAATGTCTTCACGCACTCTATGGGCACAGAAGCTCTTTCTCTGCTCCATCACTTCTCATTTCGCTGGAGGTCGTGTGTTTTTTTTTCCACCGCTGCTCCGGTATAAAACTGAACTCTGTAGCCGGCCCGGTCACCGGGGGATGAATGAAGCCCTTTATATCACGGTGTGTGTTTAACTTCATAATCCCAAACTGACAGCTCTTACCAAACGGGCTTCTTCTTACTTGCTTTATACTGCCTGTTTTTTTCACTATTCTCTGACTTTTCTTTATTCCCTACATCTTCTCTGAATGTCTGCCACCACTGTGACCAGTCAGAAGATCAGTGTATTCTCTTTGCAGATATCACAGAGCATAAGGCCTTAACTAGTTACATGTGTTTCAACACATCAGCATTTTTCTGTGAATTGGTGTGTTATGTATGTCTTATATGCTCTGTATGTGTCTGCTTATGCACCCTCTGTGTGTGAGGCTGGCTTTTGTCTCTCTATTTGTCTCTTATTGAAGCACAAACTTCACATGACATCAGTCTGAACGCAGGGAAACAGTGATCTCATTACCGCCATCTTGCCCCAGATTAAAACCTGTCGTAGCCACTGAGCCCCCAGCCCCCTTTCCTGTACTCCTAGCTGCTCTAGGCTCATATTGTACTGCGGTTTCATTAATGCAAACTAGGATCTGGTTTTACAAAATGACTGGGAAAAACACTGCTGTTTATTATTTGTGCACCTGCTTCTATTTATTCCTTGTTTTGTCCATCCTTTTTGCTAAATTCTGTTCAATTTACCCCTTCATTCTTCCTTTGGCTGGTTTTGTCCTCCCCGTTAGCCTCGTCCACTCTGGTAGCCTCTTCCTTTCTGTCAGCTTCATCTTCATTGTCAGTCTTGTCCTGTCTGTTAATATAATCCAGTCTATCAGCCTCATCCTGTCTGTAAACCTTGTCCCGTCTGTCAGTCTTTTCCTGCCTTTCAGCCTTGTCCTGCTTATCAGTTTTGTCCTGCATGTCAGTCTTGTCCTGTCTGTCAACTTCATCCAGTCTGTCTGTCTTATCCCTCCTGTCAGCTTTTTCCTCTTAGTTAGGCTTAATCTCATACCGTGAGGCCATCCAACTGAATCCCTGCTGCCTTTATCTGTTAAGAGCAACAACCACAGGAACTATGATTAATTGATATATTTTATTCTATATTATAATGTAATAAATATCTACTGTAGGCTGGGGGACACCCTGGACAGTATACTAGTTTCAGAACACATACACTACCGGCAAATTAGAGATGGCAATTAGCCTAACTGCATGTCTTTCAGCTGCAAGTGGAAACTCACACAACACAGGGAGAACATGCAGACCCCTGTTGCCTTGCGGAAGTGCAAGGCAACAGTGTTACCCACGGAGCCACAAAGCCACCCACCAAATATATTATGGTAAAAATGAAAATTATCATTATAGCAAAAAACCAGATTAGATCAATGGGAACCTATGGATTGGTGTTATGATGTCATATCGTCAGAGGACTGATGTCACTTCAGTGATTTAAGCTGCAGCCTTTTGTTTGGTGTTGTGATGTCATATCCTCAGCAGACTGACATCACTTCAGTAATTTAAACACGAGCCTGTTGTTTGGTGTTATGATGTCATATCAGATGACTGATTTTACTTCAGTGATTTAAACCGGAGCCTGTGGTTTGGTGTTATGATGTCAAAACCTTAGAGGACCTTAAACAGGACTCATCAAACATCAAAGGACTGATTCCATAGCATATTGGGTGCCGGTATTTTGGAAGACCTTTAACTATTGACAAGCAGAGAGATAAAAGTATGATCTGTCTTCATTACCCCTGAGCCTACGGTCCCACAGATGCAAAGATCATAAATATGCTCCACCAGCACACTTCACTGACACTGAAACACAAACACTGGTGACCCCTGACCTCCCTACTGCTACTCAGACAGATAGTGAAATCCACACACCACAGAGTCACAGATGCACTGTATGAAATACATCTACAAAAAAATGCATCTTTCATAACCACTTTACAAGATGAGAGTGAGCCAGGAGTGTGTCCCAGTAAGCACAGAGATATGCTGACATGATTCCAGTTGATCACAGAATTAATTACCAAATAACTGTAATTTACTTTTTCCCAGTAGTACCTTTATCAGATGAATTGCTCTGATTTATCTGTCCATCCATCCATCCATCCATCCACCCATCTTCCATATCTATTTCTCCAGTATTTCTTCAGCAGTTTTTTGGTACTGAGGCTGAATCTCCCACTTGATTTGAACATGGCATTACAGGGAAAGTGACACGTTTTAATGTTAAGCCAGGTGTTTTGACTTCTGTGATTTCTGCTCTTTGTTCTTGTTGTGGTCAGGAAGAGGTGTGAAGAAGCAGGGCTGGTGAAGGGTGTCTGCACGCTGAGGTTTGAGCTGTTAGATTTAGAGTGATAGAGCGAGAGCGCACCCAGAACCAGATCATCTCCACAAACAACACCAATGCTCAGAAAAAACGCTGAAGAGTTTTTGCCGGGGGGGGGGGAGCACCTTGGCACCCCCATCCCCCCCCCCGTACTGTTTTTCATCTTAGTGGGGGACTTTCCAGCTGGTTGCCACTGACTTTACAGGGCGTGGAAACTGCCCAGAAACAATAGATTAACTTTAATTAAAGGCAAATGCTGTGCTAGTCCAACCCACACATTCCCATATTATTGTTAACTGTCTCATATACAGCACATGTATGTGTCAGTCTTGAGTCATATGGAATCAAAATTATAAATCCTTTACCACTCAGCCGTCTCACAAATATTTGTCTTAAACCTGTTTTCTTAGCGTGTGTAATGGGTGGGTTACATTTAACAATACATTTTTGTTAAACATACACTCATACAGAATGTGCGTGTCTCTCACAAGACCTGTACTTTGTTTTATTTGTTCTTGTCTTTTTAATGTGTAGGTAAATATTTCCTTAACTCATAGGTTAACTCATAGTTAATTCATAGTAACTACTTTCATAGTTCGATAAAACAAGGTTTTGAGGGGAATAGTTTAGTATCCATATTTATCATAAATGCTATATTTTTTCTATAGAAGCAGGTGATGATAGGTTAAATGTCTGCAAATATGACAATACACCGAACATAAGAGCCCAGTATGAACGGATATGAGCCGTCAGCATGGGTTCAGCTCCAGCCATGTCAACAGACACTGGTACCTGCAGAAAAACACCTGGACTGTGGCTTCTGCATGCAGTCAGAATGTCAGACCCAGCTGCCCATTCAGAGGAATGTCACTGACTTTAATATCGTGACATATGGTCTTCCTTTAGTGTTTTAGAGATGTATTAGTACCAGTGTATTCTGTATACCCGGAAAGTCACACATGGAGTTAGTATCAGTGTTTTTTTTGGACACAGTTAATGAAAATTGCACATGCGGTCAGTATCAGAGGTCCGTGAATGCAGTAAAAACCCACTGACCAAGTCAGCATGACTGTGCTTCATATAGCTGGTAGAAGTCACAGACTGATCCAGTATCAGTGTGTCTGGTACACAGTTAATGATAGTCACAGACTGATTCAGTATCAGTGTGTTTTGTACACAGTTAATGAAAGTCACAGGCATATCCAGTATCAGTGTGTCTTGTACACAGTTAATGAATGTCACAGACTCATCTAGTATCAGTGTCTTGTACACAGCTAATGAAAGTCACAGGCTCATCTAATATCAGTGTCTTGTACACAGTTAATGAATGTCATAGACTGATTTTGTATCAGTGTTTTCTCTATACAGTAATTAACAAAAACATATATCAGCGAAGGTGCTCTCTTTATGCATATTTGCATTTTTATTCACACACACAAACGCACATATGCACTCACAGAAACACACTCTTACTCACGCACACAGACACATGCACTCACAGAGACTTACACGCAGAAACACACACGCACAGTTACACACACACACAGTCACAATGTAGAGATTTTGATTTTTGAGAAGGGAGGGACAGCAGAGAGTAGAGGAATGAAGACATTAAAGGCAAACATTGACAGGCAGATAGAGTGAGAGAAAGAGCGAGGGGGGCAGAGCGAAGGAGCAAGCAGCAGAGGGAGGGAGAGAGGGAGAATTAAAAACAGAAACTTTAGCTGGCTGACTCCTTTTTTTCTTCCCTCCAGGCTTCTGAGGCTTGTGAAAAAATGTGCTGTATATTTGAAGTGTTGGGTCATGTGACCCAGCTTGGGTTTATGAATCAAAGTGCATAATGATTTCTGAGTGAGGCGGACGGAGAGAGGGAGAGTGCGGAGGTGTACAGGCATTAAGGAGGACAGAAATATACATTCTGTTCTGCCTGTGCTGCTGAAGAGCTTCTGAAGAAAGATACAAACTTGTTTCAGCTCTCTCTTCTCCCCCATTGTGGCCACTGAGTCCATTCATCCATCCGGCAGATCTGCTCTCATTTGGTGAGTCTCTGTCACAGGCGACTTGGTGATTCGTTCACGTGTTTAAGTTTAATTTTTATGGTCTGTGGGCATCTGTAATCCCGACTGACAGAAGGAAATAAGCAGTTTTTTGAATAAAAAGCAAGTTTTAAAAAGCTGTCAGTAGCTTTAACTGAAGACAGAAATTTCACAAAGAGGAGATAAAGAGAAAGTTTCCATTTTGCAGTGCTGGGACACGTGTGTGAGTGTCTCATGCGCTTTTGCATGCGTGTGTGTTTTATCTGATTTTGGTGGCGCTAGTGTCAGTCGCATGTCTCTGAACTTGGGCACCCCTAACAGTACATTAGAGAGTGTGTGGCGCTTTGCATATGTAAGAGGCAGCAACCCACAGACCCACTGGTCTGTGGAAATAACTTTCTAATTTGTTTTTTTTCTGTTTTCAGTTAAAAAACTTAGTTCCAGTAAAAAGCTGTGCTGTCAGGGATGCGCTTGTTTTTGGTTAAAGCATGGTATCTTAGGCAGGTTTTAGCGAGATTCCCACAATTTTTTTCGTAGCTGGAAGTCATTTTGTCTGTGAAACGATGGTGTAAAGTTCTGTTTGGGTTAAAGATGAATGATAAACTGGTTCCACTTGTTAGAGAGTAGTGTTAATAAAGCAGGCGGTCTTTAGTGCTTCCAGAAAAACTGATGTTCTGAGACATGCAGTTTGAATAGTGTTTTACAGACACTCTCAAATGCATGTTCATAAATCGAGTGTTTTGACATTATTATATATTTTGCTCTGTGTGTGGGAGTACTTAGTGGGTTAGTAGGGCAGAGAGACTGACAGATTCCCCAGGCATGAATAGTATTTGAAGCTTTTCAGTGGAATTTCTCGAAAAGCATCATTCCTCTTTCATAACAGAACAGAAACAAAGACCATGCTTATGACGCATGCGGAGAATCCACCTCATGGATGCAAAAATGTCAATAAATACAATTCACACTGTGCACAAATGACCAACAATTTAATTAATCTTAATTAACAGTAATTTCATTAATTAATTTAATTATAGTAATTAGCAGCTGTTGAGTAGTCTAAGAGCTTGAGTATAGAAACTCTTTCTGAAGTTTGTGGCTCGAGTGCCGAAGTTTCTGTGCTGATGCGTCCTCCCGGAAGGGAGGAGGGAGGATGTGGAGTCTATGAAACCTGAAGGTAGATTTTCCAGCATCCAAACCCATAGTGTGCCATAGTATTGCAAAACAGTGGACATTTTCGCTATCCTCAGGCAGCTGTGAATCAGACGTGGAATCCTGAAAGGCCGTGTGCAGAAACCAAAAACCAGGCAGGACACATATTGGGTAAGAAGCAGTAGAGCAGACTGGCACCTAAAGACAGTATATTCAATGCAATCAAAGAAAACACATTAAACTGATATCCTGCTTCACTGTTAACAACGTACAGTATCCCCTTCACATTCCCGAGGGTTAGGGGAGAGAGTTCCCTGCCAATGTGAAAATCCCTGCCCCGCCCCCCCACCCTCACCCCATAACAGTCTGCTAGCCTGAACGATTCAGTCAAAAGTATATTTATTATTAATTTCTGTACGCTTTGCATGCCAAATTGCTTCGTCATTTCCTATCTAGACCTTTTTACATGATATACGAAACATCTAAAATGCGCCCCTGTATGTACAAAGTTTGTACTGTACGCACTGGGATCACTTTGTTTTGGACCCATTATTAAAAATGCAAAATTAAGGCACCAAAAAGTTTAAGTTACTGTGAGGTTCCACGCTCACAGAGACAGCGAGGTTGGCTGCCTAGACAAAGATGCTCAGGGTACCCAAGGCAAGATGCGCAGATTCCGAAGTGATGATTTTTTTCCACCAGTCTTTTTATATTCAAGATATGGTGTGCACTTATACTAACGAATATTGTATAACACTTATGTTTATATATTTTGGGCTTATGTGTTGTCTGTGAGTTGTTCTGTGCGTCGTCTGCGAGTTTCTTTGACAATCAAGTTTCTGCGATCTTTTGCAGGTTCCAAAAAGATTCACATTTAACTGTTCGCGGCCACTTTGCCAATAACCAAAACTATGAACGCCAAATTCGATAATTTGGAGGGATGACTGTAAAACTCATTCAGATATACAAGCAAATTAATTTATCTAGGTTTGAAATGGTGCAACAGATTGAATGACCTCACAATGGAAAATACACTATAAATGTCCCATCAACGCCGCCTATTCTCCAGTATCCATTAGTCCATACTGTCCTATCAGCTCCACCCATTATTCAGTATCTGTCAGTCCATACTGTCCATCGGCACCAACCATTCTCCAGTATACTGTCTGTCAGCACCACCCATTCTCCAGTATCAGTCCATACTGTCTGTCAGCACCACCCATTCTCTAGTGTCCGTCAGTCCGTACTATCCTGTCACCTCCGCCTATTCTCCAGTATCAATTAGTCCATGCTATCCCATCAGCTCCTCCCATTCTCCAGTATTCATCACTCCATACGTCCATGAGCTCCACCCATTCTCCAGTATCTGCCAGTCCATACTGTCCAATCAGCACGACCTAACCTCATACAATTCCATCATCACCACCTAGTCTGTAGCTGTGTAGGATCTGAGTTTCAGTAAAGTGTCTGACTGACAGATGAATGTGTTTCCACGTTTCTCATGTGTAATTTTGTGCCAGTGGGCTGCTATTGGGGTTTGGGTGGAGCCATTGCAGTGAGATACTGTGGTTCTTCTGCTGTGTTTACACCTCCTGGGGGCATGTTTGGAGCACACTGGAATGCACGGTGCTGACTAGCATGCAGGAATTTTTACCTGCGTTGTTTTGCCTTTCCTGAACCTTCTTGTACTTTGGCATCAAGCTCAGATCTGCTGACAGACACATTTTCACCAGTGGTTTCTGCAGGGCTGGCAGCTGAGGGTGGGGTCGGTGCGGCTGTTTGGGCCCGAGGTGCCACGGCGGGGGCTTCCCCTGGCCCTGCTCTGTAATTAAGCAGGAAGCCATCAGGACACTGTTTCCTGTGTGTGTTTCTGCAGGTGTCTGCCATTGTGCGCCCGTTTCTGCATCACCTGAGGCTATAAGGCAGTAACTCACGCACTCCCAGAGCAAATGAGACGAAAGAGAATGAGCTGTTTCAGCTACTTCATGCTAACACATGCTCCTGGTTTGGGTGGGGTTGCTGTGGACCTATTGGTGTGGGACAGGCTCCTTTGTCCAGGTCCATCTACACCCAACATATTTCAGGCCGCTCTGTGTCTGACTCTGCTATAGAATAGAATGATGAAACTTTATTAGGTCCCATGGACATGTGACTATTCAAACTGAGTTCGAACTGGTGACCTCCTATTCACAGGCATTATCCTGCTGAATCACACACCGTCCCGATAGGATTAAAGCTTCCCGCTTCTGTCTCTCTATCCTTCATTTGCTCTGTTTCCTTTCCCCATTACGCCATGTGCCTATATATTTAAACATAATTAAACATATATGAGAATGTCACTCTTTGTTGTTCTGCATGCTGATTCCTGGGCACATTGTTATTTAAGGTTAGCGGTCATATTTCACAGAACCAGTTTTACTGAACGTAACATTATCTTATTCTTAAGATTAATTTTTGTTTTCTGTTTCTGTAGACAAGCACAGCTTTTACATATCTCAGTTCCAGGAAGAATGAAGTGTTTACATGTATTTCTTTACATCTGAGTGTTTTCCTGATCAGTCGTTACTTGAAGTGATCCGTCAATCAATCCGTCATTCACTCTGACCTCTTGAGATTTGGCTTTTTTTGTGGGGTTACATTTCGGAGTGTCTACTACTGCCACCCGGACCTTTAATCAGCCTGAAAGCTACATTCTCACCATTATAATCATGCAAACCTGTCTTTCTGAATGATTGGCTGAAGGAGAGATACACTGAAGAGTGGAGGGAAAAAAAATGTCTTTGATGGGTGAGATCGTTCAGCTCAGCGTCTGTGACCTTTGGTGGGATACGTTGACCCGTTTGGTCCATCACTGCCTTGGCCACATGTCAGATGGTGCCAGGTGCTGAGTGTCCTCGTCGCTAGTGATGGTCTCTGCAGCCATCTCGCACGGTTGCTATTTGCACAGATGAACATAGGGACTGGAACATCATGGCTTGGTAAGAGAGTCGGCGCTGCCAAAAGATCATTAGTTGCAGAGCCATAGTGGTGCCGGCACAGGAAGCGGTTCTGTCCAGCTCAAACAGTGCCAGTGTGGCGTGTTGTCAGGGGTCCATTTTGGCTGGTTTAATTATCCGGGTCCAGGGCATGGAGCCCATTTCAGAGCTGATGGTTTGACTTTAATTTTGGCTCCTTTCATTCTGCAATTTCCTGCCTTTAGTGTGGTTGTGTGAATACCATAAAATCAATACACTTACAAATGCTTATCCTCTGCGTATGACTCTGCCTTTCCATCAGCGGATAGTAATCTCTGATATTCCTGCTCATTGCCCTTACAGATATACGAATGACACAAAAACACACACAATCTTGCACATCTGGATCCCGTTTTAGGGAGTTTTTATGAAGTAATCCTCATTGTTCGAACAATGATGCCCATTTTCTGTTCGCATCGAAAGACCTTGATTTCTGTATTTTTCATGTTGCATGTTACATGTGCACTTCAGTGGCAGTCTGGATTGGATAGATCCCGCTTTTCAGCTCTGAACAGGGGGAGACACGTCCTTCCACGGATAACATGCAGGGTGCCAGGTTTTCCTGCCCTTGAGTCAGTTCTGAAGGTTTGATAACCTCATTAAAATGTGGGGAGCGGTTTTTAAGGTAAATCGATGCTGAGGCTTGCCTTGCCTGTATGGGTGAGGTGAAATCCGCTCACAGGCTGGTGATAACACCATCTCCCGGGGCACGAAAATACCGCGTGATTCCGCCCAACAGATGTGCACCCCTAAACTCATATCTGTTTGTGGGCTTCAGCATTTAATCAGTAACGAGGTCCGGAGGGTTGTGGGCGCAAGTAAAATCAGCAAAATAATAGTCTGAGCCACAGGACCAGGCTGCTTTAGTAGAGAGAACCTCAAGTCGACACTGAATCTGTCGCTTTACACTATGGGGCCTGGGGGGGGGCGGGGCTGGGCAGCTATGAATACCCCTGCTTCACAGCTTAACCACGTCCTTTGGCTCTGTGGTCCACAGCTTCCTGAAACACCTTGATTTACTACTCATTTTCACATTTCCTTGTTTCTCTTAAGCTCATCATGGCCAACGTACAGCGCGTTCCGTTGTCCTTCTTAGTCGAGAGTTAAGTCATAAATGAGTGAAACCGTTGGTCTTTTGGTACCTCCTCCCGTTCGTCTGAAACCCTTTCCTGTTTCTTTCTGTTTTGCTTGCTGGTGTTTCGTTGGGTCTCAGTCACACCCTTGTTTATGGTGAAACTGCAGCTGGTTTATACTGAAATCACTGCTCAGGCAAAAAAAACTGTCACAAGAGCCTTGCGAGACTCATACCTTTACATAGCTTAGGAAACAGCAGTGACAGAGCCTGCCATGGTGCTTATAGAGGCGCGTGTGGTTTGAGCATCCAGATGAAGGCCGAATGTAGAGCAGCACGAGCAGATGGTGCTGGAACAGGTATAAGTGTGTGAGCTTTCTGATTGTAGAGGGGCTGCTTTTTGGAAAAGCAGCACTGATTGCAGAGCATCTGTGCTAGAATGGAGTTCATTAATGTGATGGATGTGTGGGGCTTGAAACTCGCAGTTGATGTCAAACTGCTCTCCACATTTGCCTGGGTGGCACATCTTTGTCTAAGACCTTGTGCTTTCCTCAAATACACAGTCCCGATGAAGTATACAAGTCCAAAAAACACCAGGAACATCAAAACCAGACAAATTCTGGAAATAGTGAAGAACATACGCGGCGCAAACGTGTTGGACTCTCTTTAGCTGATGACACACAATCCAGAAACAAGCTGGGAGCTGAATGAGCAAAGTGCATCATGGATTGTATGACAGGAAATAAATGAAAAAAATGTAGTGCTGAGTGAACAGGCAGCTGACGTCCCCGCCTGCAAAAACGTAAAGAAAATGAATTGGAGGAAGAGCAGTGAGAGAACCAGCAGGCCCTTGATGCTCCCCGCTGGCCTGGGTGATGTTGGGGTTAAACCATTCTCGCTGTGTGTGTGGTTGCCCTTAGTGAGCAGTCCTGTGAGGATGTGCAGTAACGTCTTCGCTCCGTAAGAGCGAACAAACCAGTCTGAGATTAGCCTTCCAGGAAAAATGCGGAAAGTCCCTGCCTTTCAACAGGAGTGTCGTGGCTCCCAGCTCCGCCTGCAGAGGGCCCCGTGGGGGTGAGCATGCTGGAACAGATTTTAAGTCAGGGGGGGCAGGGGACCGAGAATACGGGCAGCAGAGCCATGAAGGGTGCATTGAGGTGGTGGGACACAGAGGGGCCTGTTCATGGGCAAGGGGTGCGTCCACGGACGGGGCAGGGGACTCATTTAGGGGAGGAAGTGGTGGAGAGAGGTATGACGGATTCTTAAATGGGTCTATTTTACTCTGCAAAAACAAACAGGGAAATATTTACCTTTCTGTCCACCTCGGATTCGAAACCTGCCAGGCTCCATATGCACGACTCCAAAGCACATGAATTTTCAATGCTAAGAAAATTGTATCTACATCCACCCATCTTCTAACAACTTATCCCCATCAGCCGTGTGGTTATATATAGGGGTACCACCAGTCTGCTAGTGTGTTAGGATTAAGACTGTCATTGTGATTCTTATATTTACTGTAGTATGGATGTATTATGTGTATCATCCATGAGTTTCAGAGATGGCTACTCAGGTGAGCTGCCCATATTTACCTGTGAACTGACGCTAGCACAGGAAAGTCAGTGCAGCCCAGGGTTCCTCTGCGTGTTGTGATGATTTCTACCTGTGTTGTGATACCTACGTATCTCGTACACGGTGACGCCGGTGTAGACGGGAGATGTTCATCTTCTCCTCTGGATGTCGGTTTGCTCTGCTCATCAGAATCTGGCTGTGTGAATTTCTGAAGGAACTATCCATCCAGATCGACATTCCCTGACATTCTCCTTAGAAACTGTATTCTCATACCCTGTCATGTCGCTTTACTGGAGGAGGGTAATAATAATATATTAAACTTATACAGTGCTATTTAAAACCCAAATATGCTCACAAAATTCAAGACAGACAGGCAAGACAAGTAGACAGACAGGCACAAGAGCACAGTGATGAGCAGGATGGGAAGGTAATCCTTCGTTACACAAAAAAGGAGGTTCGTTACATTCTAGGAATGAAGGGAAGAAACTTGTTACTGTAGACATTACAATGTGGACAAGACAGCAGAGAGCCATACTTCCATATCAGAGCAGAGACTTAGCTGCATGTGTGTGTGAGAGAGAGAGACCTTGTGTGAGCAGCAGCTCAGTGAGAGAGTGGATGACAGGAATGAAGATGGACTGAAACACCAGGAACAAAAGAAATAGAGAAAGAGTGCAGAAGCTGGAGAGCAGCAGGCAGACTCTGAGGAGTGTGGCCATGCAGGGCAGGCTGGCAGAGGGGCTGGCCCTGCCTCTCCTTCCTGAAACGTGGCCGCTGGACTGCGGCACACATGTGGAACAGTTTACCGTAATGGAGGTCGAAATTAGCGGCGGTTTGAAGCTGCCTGCAGCCATAGGCTGTAATTAAGTGCCTGTGTGGAAAGAGAGGAGGGAAAGGAAGAGGGGGAGGGGAGCTTCGGAGGCGCATGTGTGTTGGGTATATGTGCTTCCTGTCCTGGGCAGAAAGATGCCCTGCCACCCCATACTGCCCCCCGGTGTCCATACAGAGTCAGTTCACCTCCAGTTGTTCTGCTTGCTTCAGCAGTTCAGTTGTGCATGCTGCCTGCTCTCTTTTTTCCCCCCTCTGTGAATTTATTAGCAGCAGTTTTCATATGTTTTCCCGATTCGCCAGCCGCGGCAGTTCCAAAAAGCATAGAATTTTCTGGACTCCCGTCTTCCAAAAACCACATTAGAAAATGAGGCCACAGACGCCATCCGCTTATACAGTCACCCTGGAGACGGGCAAGTGAACGGGGCAGCTTCCTGGGGGCCTTCCTGCCGGGAAACAGATAACCGACGGGGCGAGATTCAGGCAGAAGACAGGATGGGGAATCTGAGCTGGACCGGTACGGAGGAGGGCATCCGGAGGTGTTACACAAACGGCCAGTCAAACCCATGTCTGGGCCTTGGGTCCCAGGGCGATTGGGAATGGGCCGACCTCCATGTTAAGTTGGCACTGAAGTCCTTTATAGCAGAGTTCTACTGATTTAAATCATATGGCAAAGCATGGAATCACATCACAGTCTGGAGGACTTTCCAAAGTGTAGAAATGAGATCCCGCCCTCTCCCCTCAGCTGAAGTGCACAGGGTTGAATATGCTTTGGGAAATTTTAGGCCAAGTTACAGTTGCTCTGCATGTGCCTCTGAAAGCAGTGGTGGCGGTCAGTGGTGGACATTAGTGATTGAGATCAGTCCTGGAGATCAATGGTGGAGATCAGCAGTTGAGATTAGTGCTGGAGATCAGTGATGGACATCTGCAGTGGAGATCAGTCATGGAAATCAGTGCTGGGTATCACTGCTGGAGCTCAGCAGTGGAGATTAGAGGTGGAGATTAGAGGCATGTTCATGATGTTCTGGCTGTCTCACCCAACCCCACACATGCTGTGTGTGTGCCTTTGACGGTGTGCATACAATGCGCAAAAATTGGGGTTTAATGCATGTTTGTACTGTTCATTGTGTTTATTATTCACAGTGTGCAATGCTCTGTGAAGTCCTCGCTCACCAACCAGATAAAGGTGCATTAAAATGAGATGTTTCTCCTTTTCCTCTCCTCCCTCCTCTTCCCTTTGCTTTTTTTTCTTTCTGCTCCCGTGTTTTTGCTTAAGAGTGGATGTAAGACCTAGTCAAGTACAGACCATGTGGGCCAGTTACATTTGCATTTATTCTTAAAGAAACTGATATTAAGCAGCAGATTCCATGATTCAGTAATTATGGCCCAATGATGGTAGGCCTACATTTTCTCACCCTCGTCTTCACTCTTCTCTCCCCACCCACAGCGAGCCTGGCCACCGACTTGTCCTGCTTAACCAGGCCTCACAGCTGCAGCAGCCAGTAGAGGGCACCGGTAATCGTTGTGAGATCCACGTGTCCGGCCTGGGAAAAACTGACACTCCTCCTGCACGGAGCCGGATTTACTCTCCGTTTGCCATGGCGACCAATCGGGAACGGCAGGTGGGCCACATGACTGGCTTCCCACCGGCTGTCTACCCATTCGCTTTCAACTCCATCAGAAGCCACTCCCCCTTCGACCTACTAGCCAATAGCAGCCTTTTTGGCCGGTTTGGGGCAGACCTACCTAAGGAAATGGCAGCACTTTGTAAGTGAACTTTTGATTATTGATATTTCTGTGTGTGACATACTCTCATGGTGACATCCTGTTTCTTCTGGGTACTTGCAACTTCACAATCTTCACAGTGGCGCATTCAGTGATGCTTCCTCACTGCACACATATAGACATTGTGTGTGGAATGCAGTGTGAATGAGAGCGTTGTGTAGGATGCAGTGTCTGTAATACAGACAGTGTGTGTGAGGGCTTTGTGTGGGATGCAGTGTGTGTAATACAGACGGCATGTGTGAGGGCTTTGTGTGGGATGCAGTGTGTGTAATACAGACGGCGTGTGTGAGGGCTTTGTGTGGGATGCAGTGTGTGTAATACAGACGGCATGTGTGAGGGCTTTGTATGTGATGCAGTATGTGTAATACAGACAGTGTGTGAGGGCTTTATGTAGGATGCAGTGTGAGTACAGACAGTGTGCGTGAGAGACAGAGAGAGATGGAAAGAATGTCACAGATGTCTGTATGATGTCACGTAAGGTTTCAGACACCTTAAATTTCGAATCAGGCTGTTTGTAAATACAGTGGAATCTATTCAAAGCAGGGCAGTAGGACTGCCGTAGCACAGCGTCATCAGACAAAGGCACTGAGTAGTTTGGCAACAGTCATTAATCCCCTATTTAAAATGTTTGGATTCTCTAATAGTTTTGTTTCAGCCTGGTTTATTTGACTTGGGTCATGCTGCCTGATATTTATTTACAGGTTTGATTTGAAATCTGTCAACTCTTTTCATATTTAAGTTGACTCTGGGATTTTCTGCACATGATATTCTATACAAAGCAGTATACCTCCTGTATTTGCTTTTATTTGTAAGGCTACAAATGCACAAGTGCAGTTGCTCTTTGATGGCTTGTCGTTCTTTTATACAGTCCTGGATCCAGTGGTAGTTTTCTAAGCATTATTCTCAGTGTACTAAAGAAAGTTCATTTCAGATTTTTGTTCCGGTTCATTGGTCCAGATGAATTCATAAGACTCCAGTGAAGCAAATTTTTGAACAGGTTGAGCTGACAGTTTTGAGGTCTCAACTACAATTTTCGGTAACAATTTACATTATCCATACCTACATTATACATTCATTATGTACTCATAGGACATTCATAAAAAGCATGTAAGCATACCTTTACATCCTAACATACCGCTTAAATATTTATTAATAACAAAAATTATATGATTATACGGCCTATAATGTTTTTTACTATCATGTAACATTTGTTATTAGTGTATTCTAAAGCCGTTAGGGTATGTTAGGATGGTAAGATATACTCACATACTGTTTATGAATATTCTATGAATGCATTCTACTTATGCATTATAAAGGCATTATGACTGTGCAGTTAATGGAAAGCATTACCCAATTTTCTGACTGTTGTGTTTACTTTTTAAAGTCACAGCAGGTAAAGAATGAAGCTAATATATTTATTATTATGTTTATCATTTGAGAGGGTTATATGTGTTACACACTGCTTATCCTAGGCTCTGAGTCACACACACACACACACACACACACGCGCGCACACACACACACACACACCACACACACACACACACACACACACACGCACACACACACACACAGGTTTGTAATTATCTTTGTGGGGACTCTCCATTCACCTCTATGGGGAAAACTCAAATCACAACATGACGACCTTAACCCCTGCCCAGCCCTCACCTTAACCATCACAGATCTTTGTCGGGACCTGAAAAATGGTCCCCAAAACGTCAAGATAACAGGTTTTTATTACATTGGGGGGAACATTTGGTCCCCACAATGTAATATAAACATAATACATACACACACACACACACACACACACACACACACACATACACAGGCACACATAGTCACATATGCATATTTTCATAATAATCACCTCCATCTCCTATTAGAATTTCAAAGACCTCTTCCAGGAACAAGCTAAGCTATACTTGGGATTTGACCAAATTCCTCAGTCTTGTTATTCTTCTGTCTCTGCAAGCCAAGCACCTCATTGAAGAGTAAAAGCAGAGCTGGAAGGGAAAATGTGCGCAGCAGATTAATTACAGAGCAAACAGCTTTCATCACTGTATTCTGACAAGCATATCTGAGCCGAAACAGCTCCTTAAGGAAAGGGGGTGCCTCTCGCCCCCTCTGCGGCTGCATCATTTGGAGTAACGCCCACTGGAACAAGCATTTTTTGTCTGATTGGACAGACTCTTTCTAGGACAACCTAAAAGCATCCAATAGCAGCCTGCTGATTTTGTGAGCAAGGAACTGTTAACAAGCAGATATCAGAGTAAAGCTCAGGTTGATCTATATGAACATCATGGTCCATAGGAAGAAAGTTGTACTGTGACGGACAGGTTGCCCACCTGTGTGGGCTGGCTGGGGGGGGTGGAGCCAATTAGTGTAATTACTCAATTAGTGTAATTTCTCACACCGGGGTGTGGGGTTTATTTACCTTTTTTGCTGTCACATGGGTGTTGTGTTGGGGCCTTTGGAAACATTTTTCATACACGAGTAAAAAGTTCAGATACCACACCAAAATGTTACCCAAGCAAAATTAATCACTCAGTAATGTCGCGATGTCAGGAACGCACAAGGCCTGTGCGATATGATGATGTTACGGGTAATCGACGATATCAGACTAGTGACCTGGTATTCATATCTGACAGTGACAAACCAGCGATTAGCGGCTTAGGCTACATGCAAAGAAAGATAGCAGAGAGATTTATGATTTGGCTTTAAGTTTAAGACTTTTAGCCTATATTTCCGATGCTGTAAAAAAACCACTTTGCTACTTTTGTTTTTTAACTCCTCATATGGTACACAAAGGTAACAGTGTATATAAATGTGGGTCATTCTGGTGATGCACGGTGTATAAAGTTTGTTTTAGACCTTTTTTAGGGCCATGATGCGTTTTAAAAATAATAAATAAATAAATCAACCCGCTGATTGATTCATTTTTCACAGGTTAAATAAATGATCAGCTGCAAGTATCAATGTCTGCTGTTTAGCAGATTGTCTGTATATCAGTTTCTTTCACGTTTTTCTGTAGGCTTAGAAAATATAAGGTCCCCACAAGGTCCCCCCTTTGTGTGTGTGTGTGTGTGTGTGTGTGTATGTGTGTCCTTGGGGGGTGGGGGGGGCGATGTTGGACGATCTGATATTATTGTTTATCCCAACATTTTTTTAATTAAAATATTGCAATTTTCTTTCATTATCCAGCCCTAACTAGTACCACTAGATCTGGCGTAAATGTGTCTTGTCATGTCTAGCACAGCACTCAGTGGAATCTAATACTGCTGCCCTTACACCAAATGACTTCTTAAGCGATTTCACCGTTGCAGACAATATCGGGATAAAATCATGAGAGTTTTGCTAGAAATGAGGGAGCTCCCATTTCCTTCATACTTTGGTGTGAGGTGCTTAGGATAGCTGTCAGTTATTTGCTCATCTTGGCATTTCAATAAAATCCACCGTGTCTAATAGTATCATAGGTCTTGGCTCATGCACGTAGTGATGTGGACATTGCGAACGACCAATAGGTGAGTACAATACAGAGTACAGTATTTACAGTAGACAGGTACAGTATTTACAGTAGACAGGTACAGTATTTTGAATGCAGCACTGCACTTTTAAGTTACTCTTATGTATTGCGCTACATTGTCTATTGAGCAGTGTTATTTTTCTATGCAAAGAAAACTGAATAAACATTTTGCACTGTACTAAATATTCACACACTTTGCTGTACAAATGTATAGCAGTGAAACATTCTCTGTAGCATAAAGGTACAGCAAAATCAAGAGGAGTCTGCAGTTGTTGAAGTCTTGCAAATCGTGACACTGTAACATGCCCAATCTCTGCAAAGTCATAGTCTATGACAAAAAAACTGACTAATGAGAAATTGTCTTTAGATGTGAGAGGGTGTCAGGGTGTCTTTAGAAGTCTTTTCAGAGTCTTTTCAGTCTTGTAGTGTAGGGTTAGCATGAGCAGGAAGCACAGTGCGGCTTTTAATCCTGTTTGCTGCTCCACTCAGGTGCACTGCAAGCTTTTCTCAAACGATATCTTTTTAATTTTGTGAGTAACAATGGTTTTGTGCTGAATGTATCAGAGTAAAAAAAATCGTCATTTGGCTCAGAAATATCGCAAATTAAAAGTTGCAACAACGTGAAATACTCAAGTAAAGTACGAATCAGGAAAAAAACAACTACTTAAGTACAGTAATGAAGTATTTCTACTTCGTTACTTTACATCTCTGGAACAGAGATGTGGTCATTTTCACCAATGATCTGAGATGAAAACAGCAATTACACAGAGCTTTAAGTGAGCGTAACTTCCCTCAATCTGCCCTCTACTGCCCCCTGGAGAGTGTACTACAAATCCACCTTCCTTATGTTGGATGCGCACACAAACACATAGCCAAAATGCTGATATATATGCCAGCACAAATATATTCACGCATGCTGCCATAATTAAAAACACTCGTGCCCTAAGCTGATAGACACATGCAAGCACATAGTGGTTACACAGACTTCAGGAGTCCTGGGGGTTCAAATTAGAGACATTCTGGTGGTAAGTGGTTTAAGATGGAATGGAAAAAGGAACATTCTGGAATGAATGCCACATGGAAAAAGGCAGGAGTGAAATAAAGGTTACTGTAATGTTGATGGTGCAGAGCACAAACAGCTCATTGTGCGTAATTATTTATTTATATAAAACTGCAGTGCAGAGTTTGGGTGGAAGCCCGGGTCTCCTTAACTGGCAGAAGCCTGTGTGTGTGTTGGTGAGAAGGATGATTCTGTGTATGCAGGGGGTCATGGATATATTACATTGTGGGGACCAAAAATCCCCACAATGTGATAAAAAAACCTGTTATTTTGATGTTGTGGGGACATTTTTTTTCAGTACCCACAAGTCTTCAGATGAATTCATAAGACTCCAGTGAAGCAAATTTTTCGTTTGGTTACTTATGGTTAAGGTTAGGGCTGGGTAGGGGTTAAGAATGTCACTGTTGGGATTAGGTTTATGCCCATATAAACGAATGGAGAGTCCATTAATCTGAGTGTGTGTGTGCGCGCGCGTGTGTGTGTGTGTGTGTGTGTGTAGCGTTTGGCCCAGTCTCTCAGATTGGCTCACCAGTTTCCAGCCCCTTCCAGACCTCAAGTGTCTTCCATCGGTCTCTATTCTCTAGCTGTACTGTAGTTACACTCACTTTTCATACAGTCATTGTGAAAGTGCCATAGTGAGCAGGCAGCTGATACAGAGCTGACCATGATGGCGAAAACGGCTCTTTCTCTATGTGTCACCAGCTAACTGACGGCACCGGCCTGCTCTTGCTTACTCACACCAGAGAAAAACAACATGCAGAGAAACGTATGGCATTTGCTCCTCGCATCTGCTTGTCTGTGTATCTTCCCGTCTGTCATCCCTCGGCCCTGTGCTCTGCTTCCTGTCTTTACCTTCATTCTTCAGTCGCCTTTATCTGTAGCATCAAGGGACAAGGGTCAGTTAAGATGCCATCATTGTTGGAATCCCAGCAATGCTGCAGGCTGTGTATCAAAGAGAAGCATGCATGCGGTCATTCCAAAGCCCACCTTTATGGTATACAAAGGTTTATATTAATAAAAAGATTGATATTCATCCAACTTCCATCTTGCACCCCTTATCCAGTAGGGGGGGTCAATGAGTATAGACGTCCATTCACTCATAGGAGTGAACTGTGAGCCCACTATGTAGTGAAGGGTGCCATCCTGGAGAGCAGGGAAGGGGGAGGAGTGTGGCCTTGCAGGAGGCGGGACTTGCTCAGGCAGTGGGGGAGGGGCCATTTGCAAAGCAGACCCAGTGATTGCTGGCATTGAATAACCTCAGCATAAAGTCATGTGAACGAAAAGAGCCACTGTGGGCGATGGCCAAGGCTGATAGCGCTGAGAGACGCTGCACAGATTAGTGCTTTTGTGACTAGCCTTTGATCATGATCCCTCAGTTCAAATGGGCTCCGTCTCACCGGCCAGGTCTCTGCAGCGCCCGCTCTGTCTCGGGTGTGAATCCCGTCGAAGCCACGCAGCACACCTGAGCTGTAGGCTGACGGCTCATGCATTTCAGCCTTCTGATAAGATCAGGTGCTTTTTAATGGTCAGGATCTGTCGCAGCCCCGCCCAGGATCACCTGGGATGATGGATGTGCCGGTGATGGAATGTGGTCTGTTTTGGGAGCGTGCAGACGGACTCGGGGAGCCGGTCACGCCTCGGTGACTGGGAGCTGGAGGCTGCTGGGAAAGCATGAGTTGCCCTCCAAGTGAGGCCAGGGGGGAGCCACACGCAGAGGGAGACAGAACCGTGGAACGTGGGAACTACCAGCAACAGGAATGGGAGTAAAAACACAGAACTGTCACCTCTGCACTGTGACTCTAATTTACACACAAAGCAAGAAAATATGAGAGCCTGTTTATCCCAGAATACAGCCCTGCTTTCCTCTCTGTGCACACAGAGTGAGATGGGACCCACCCCAAGCTGAGGGAGAGAGAGAGGGAGGGAGACAAGAGGAGAGGAGTAGGTATGGCTGAGGTAAAGGGGGGGGGGGAGAAGATGAGGAGACAGCAGAGGGGAAAGAAAACAGCAGGAAATGCAATGGAGGAAGTCAGCAAGGGGGATGGAAACGGGATGAAGCAGAAATCGAAGCTGTTTGCATGTAATACAAGACAAGTGGAAGAGAAGGGGTTTGCTGCTGGTAGGAAAAAGAGGCTGAATTATCGTGTGGAAAGAAAAACAACATGATTCTGGCACCGGGATCGACGAACGAGTAGAGCAAAAAAACAAGAGGAGGGACCAAGAGAAGCAAGCGAAGTCAGCAAGCAGGAGAGGCCAAGACGAGTTTGGGGGAAAGTTAGGGATCCAGCGGGGGTTTCACAGAGAGTTCAGCCTGGGGTAGGCAGGATTCTGGGGGAGGGAGCGTGTGTGTTAAATATCGAAACATACTGGACTGACTCTCCTGGCTTCATGTAAGACACACCTACTGTGAAATGAGTCCTGTTTCGATTAAAGAATGAATCCACATAAAGGAAGAGAATCAGCCAAAATATGATCAAACCTTTGATAATCTTTCATGAGATTGTATGTGAGGAACCACAGGTGTAGGTGTATCAGGGACATTTCAGATGAAGCTGATTGGCTGATTAGTAATATCTGTATCAGAGTATCTCAGCTGGTTTAGCCTTATGACCCACAGATTTAAAAATTTGCATCATATCCGTATAATCCATAAAGCTTGGTGGGGGGGGGGGGGTACTGATGGTTAAAGAACAAAAACTTTCTGACATTAGAAAAAGTGTAAAAAGGTGTTTTTAAACTACATACCATGCAATACGTTGAAAATGGTCCCATGTGTTTTGTGCAGTTGGCGTGTGTTTTGGGGGGTGGAGTTATCTTCTTCGTAAGGAGGCTTATAATTGGTGCACTTTCATCAAAATATTCACTTAGAGAATGGCTACTTTAGAAATGTATAAAGGCTTCTGGTAAATATGCATTATAATGCAATAATATACAAAGCAGTTATTAAGCTGACAGACTTGCTGAATTTAGAAAGACTGATCAACACCCTCCCCCATCATTCATTCTCTGCTGGAGCTCTGCCTCCCTCTCTCTGTGACTCTCTGCAGGAGCTCTGCCTCCCTCTCTCTGTGACTCTTTGCAGGAGCTTTGACTCCCACTTTCTGACTCTCTGCAGGAGCTCTGCCTCCCTCTCTCTATGACTCTCTGCAAGTGTTTTGACTCTCATCTCTCTGTGAGTCTCTGCAGGAGCATTGACTCTCTTTCTGTGACTCTCTACAGGAGCTCTGCCTCCCTCTCTCTGTGACTCTGCAGGAGCTTTGACTCTCTCATCTCTCTGTGACTCTCTACAGGAGGTCTGCCTCCCTCTCTCTGTGACTCTGCAGGAGCTTTGACTCTCTCATCTCTCTGTGACTCTCTACAGGAGCTCTGCCTCCCTCTCTCTGTGACTCTGTAGGAGCTTTGACTCTCTCATCTCTCTGTGACTCTCTACAGGAGCTCTGCCTCCCTCTCTCTGTGACTCTCTACAGGAGCTCTGCCTCCCTCTCTCTGTGAGGTACAGTTGATGTGCAGCTTTAAATTCTGGCAGGAGAGCTGCTCTTTGTTTATGCCTGTAAATATCTACATAATGCTATTAAATACAATATATCAGGTTTAGAGAAAAACAGAATTGAGGAGGATGACAAATTACCTTGAGGAAAGTTCATTTTTACATACTGATTCAGTGGGAATACCTGGGAAGGTGATACAGCTTCACAATATATGGAAAAGGAGGAACTACAGGAAAGTTCATAAAGGGAAATAAAATGGAGGGTGGGTACATGAGAAGGAAAAAAAACAAAAAGCAAAAGAAAATGAGAGAGGGCAGAGTGTTTATAGAAAGTCTTGCCAGAAGCACAGATTGACAGGAAATGGTGTCTTTGCTGGCGCTGCCGGGCTGTACCACCTTAGTCTCTGTTTTTAAAGGAACTCCCACTGTTCAGTGCTTCTGACCTGATATCAAAAGATACTCATGAGCTGGGCACCA
>JAODKC010000041.1:1161798-1174676 GCA_026777985.1 Mormyrops attenuatus | reverse complement strand
TTCATGTGTTTGCTCGTGCCTCTGCTATGGCGCCTCCTCAGTGTTCAGCAGTTAGTGTTCATGTGTTTGCGCATGTCCCTGCTATGGCGCCTCCTCGGTGTTCAGCAGTTAGTGTTCATGTGTTTGCTCGTGCCTCTGCTATGGCGCCTCCTCAGTGTTCAGCAGTTAGTGTTCATGTGTTTGCGCATGTCTCTGCTATGGCGCCTCCTTGGTGTTCAGCAGTTAGTGTTCATGTGTTTGCTCATGTCTCAGATATGGCACCTCCTCAGTGTTTAGCAGTTCACTACACGTTCTGTGGGGTCAGTAAATCAGCTGGAGTGTGCTTAGGAATGGCAGAGGCTCTCCACATTGTTGGGGGGCCCAGGCTGCACCCCTACCCCCACCTGCTTTCTCTCTTTCAATCTCTCTCTTATTTTGGTCCCCTCATTCATCTCTGGGACTCTGACTTCAGTGCTGGGGGTGTCTGTGAGACTCTGTGAAGTTGGGGATTGGGGGTCATCGTGGTGAACATCAGAATCCCAAGTGGAAACACAAAACTACCGGACTACAGCTTTTCACATTAAAGCCCCCGGTTCCACGATGCCGGACCCCAGCCTTTCACGTTAAAGCCCCCAGTTCCACGATGCCGGACCCCAGCCTTCCACCGACTCTGTCTCTCTCTCTCTTCAGCTCTATTTGTTGTACCTTCTGCTTTTTTGTTCCTTTTTTCCAGCCTGAAGTGGTCGTTTATCTTCATTAATCGTGAAGACACTGCCATTTCTGTGGCTGTCAGGCGCTCTGTGTCTGCCTTAATGAAGACAGATCTCCTGTCACACAGGGCTGACGGGCAAGCTGCAGGAATCCGGCCAGCTCGAGCTTGCAAGACGCCATCTTCCCGGGATAACGAGATGGGATTTGTTTATTTAATCAATCAGGCCCCAGCAGCCTCCCTCTTTGTTTTCTTGGTACTCGGTCTCTCTGAAAGTTTTTTTGTCCTGGGAAATAAAGGAGATGGAAGTGTAGCTTCACTGTATTGCCCTTAGGGAGGTCTGGTGTCAAGTTTCAGCCTCTGATGGGGTGCTGTGCCTGCCCTCTCCCTGTACGGGGGTGGGGGGGGGAGGTGGGCTGGGGCATGACTGTGTATGAAAACAGGAGCGTCTCAGAGCGGCCGGGACTATGGGGCAGTCTGCCTGCATTCTCCCTGCACAGGGGGGGCATGATTGTGTATGAACACAGGAGCGTCTCAGGGCGGCCGGGACTAGGGGGTAGTCTGCCTGCACTCTCCCTGCACAGGGGGGGCATGATTGTGTATGAACACAGGAGCGTCTCAGAGAGGCCGGGACTAGGGGGCAGTCTGCCTGCACTCTCCCTGCACAGGGGGGGCATGATTGTGTATGAACACAGCAGCGCCTCGGAGTGGCCGGCACTAGGGGGCAGTCTGCCTGCACTCTCCCTGCACAGGGGGGGCCGTGACTGACTGTCAGCGTGCATCAGTTCTGACTGCTGCACTGTCTGAAGATTCTCTTGATTTTACTTTGCATCTTAAATTCTGTTATGCCAGGATATTCTTCACAATTTGTTAAATAAGCCGTTAATCTGTCAGTTCACTGTGCCTTTAAGCTGCTTTCGTGGAGTTGACACCGACGGTTCCATAGTAGTTTGCTGGACCCGTCAGCTTATGTTTCCTTGAATGTGACGCGAGTTTCTGAGTTTCCCAAGGTCACATCTCGCAGGTCTGACATTTCAGACACTGCCGTAATGTTCACTGCTTTGTGTGTATTCATGATCACCATTTCAGATCAATACACACATGGTGCTTTCCATTTGAAATGGGAAGTCAGAATTTCCGAGTTCCTACTCTGAATTTTCAACTCGAACAGCCCCTGAAGTTGGAGTTCTGACTCGGAAAGTCCGAGGGCCCTCCACAACCCCGACCTCAGAATACAAGAATGCTGCTCCCATTATCAACAGAAGTGAAAGCTGTAGTTATATTCTGTTTTTTTAGCACTTATGTGTTATTTATCTCTAATTAAATCTGTCATACACACAGTACTGTTTGACCTCTATCTGTGTATATGTTGCTAAGGTGTTTGTATGCACACATACCGCATAATGCATTGTTATCAACTGGTATTGATAACAATGGATAGTAATGAACCTGGCTAGAACTGGCATTGCTAAATGGCTCTTCAATTTCTTGTACTGGAATGCGGTTAACCCGGGTCATTTCCGGCTCCGACTTCCAGCTTCCTACGTAAATTAATTGCAGCATCAGCGGTCAGTCTGTAACAATCCCATCTGGTGTCACATTGCTGTCTGTGATGATCCCTGTTGTGAGGTTCCAGTCCTCAGCTTCCTGTCTATGATGATCCGTGTTGTGAGGTTCCAGTCCTCAGCTTCCTGTCTGTGATGATCCCTGTTGTGAGGTTCCAGTCCTCAGCTTCCTGTCTGTGATGATCCCTGTTGTGAGGTTCCAGTCCTTAGCTTCCTGTCTGTGATGATCCCTGTTGTGAGGTTCCAGTCCTTAGCTTCCTGTCTGTGATTATCCCTGTTGTGAGGTTCCAGTCCTCAGCTTCCTGTCTGTGATGATCCCTCTCTTCAGGTTCTAGCACCCAGCTTCCAGTCTATCGTGATACTGTCTACTTTCGACTGCTTCCTGTTTGGGGCGATATTGCCTGTTTGGGAGAATGTGTGTCTGAAAATGTTCTGGCCATGACCTCCGAAGCTTTCCACATCACAAAGAAAATTGGGGCTATCAATTATTCAGGAAGTAGCAGCATGAGTACATTAGTAGCATAATTATTTCCTCTTTATTAATTGAACCCCGATGTATTTATTGTTACCGACACAAAGCAACCTTATCACCAAAGGAATAAAGCAGATTCTTCCCTTGAGGAGCTCTGATAAGACACAGAGGCTCCTCTGCATAGCATTAATTTTTAGGATGGATTGTTAGTATTGTTAGTAGCTGTACTTACTCTGACACTATCATGGAGCCCAGACATGCTTCAGTGATGAATTGTCCTGTGAGCTTTAAAAAGCTCAGTCTTGTCTAAATTACAGTCAGGAGAGACGGATGCGTGTGGCTGAAGTCACACACACACCGACGCACGCACACACACTCACAAACACAGACACACACTCACACACAGACACACACACCCGCGTATACAGATACACATACAGATACACACACTCACATACACAGACAAACATACAGAACAGCACTCTCACACACACCCTCATATACACACACAAACACACACAGTTAGTTAGTTGTGTCAATTTACTTTCTGTCCTTTAGCTTATTTCACTCTGATCTCTGTGTCAGTTTACTCTCTCTCTCCTTTAGCTTATTTCACTCTGATCTCTGTGTCAGTTTACTCTCTCTCTCTGTCCTTTAGCTTATTTCACTCTGATCTCTGTGTCAGTTTACTCTCTCTGTCCTTTAGCTTATTTCACTCTGATCTCTGTGTCAGTTTATTCTCTCTGTCCTTTAACTTATTTCACTCTGATCTCTGTGTCAGTTTACTCTTTCTCTCTCTGTCCTTTAACTTACTGCATTTTGAAGTGTGAATTGTATGCAGGCTGGCGTTTGGCATTAATGCTTTATTATGACAACTTCTTGAATGGGAGGGTTTTGGGAAGGCAGTGCATGTTCTGCTGGAGATGCAGCTTTAGTTGTGGATGAATGGCAAAGAGCTTCATTCACAGCACCTTCTGCATCACTTGGCAGGCTGACACCTACTGGGGGGTGCCGGCACATATGACCCCGTCTCTGCAGCCCCCCCAGCCAATCCCTCACACAAAGCCTGCCGCGCAGGGCACCGCTTCCCGCCCCCCTCCCCCCCTCACTGGCAGGCCATCAGATCACTCCATGCCAACAACCACAAATCACACAAACGACATGAAGTGTGAGATAGCAGCAGATGAAATGAGGCTCTTTTAATGACCATCGTTTTGGTGACAGTGGCTTTATCCTCAATGAGGTAAAATGACACCCATCTGTACTGCCATCACTGCAGAGTGTTTCACTCTACTTTACTCTGTCACCACAGTGATTTACTCTAACCTACCTCATCCCTACAGAGTGACTTACTCTACTTTACTCCATTGCCACAGAGTGTTTTACTGTACTCTACCACAGCTCAGTGCTTTGCTCTACCTTACTCCATCTCACAGAGTGTTTTACTCTATAACATCATTGCATAGTGATTTACTCTGCTGTACCCTACCATCACAGAGTGATTTACTCTACGCCATCAATGCAGAGTGTTTGACTATATTTTACTCTGTCACTGCAGACTATGTTGCTTACTTTACCATGTGCATGTCCTTACTACAACCTGAGCTGGGAATGATGAAGATGAAGTGTCGGCTTTTCCATTCCACACCTCCTGTCTCCTGCATATTGCTTAAATGTCTGGAGGTGACAGGGAGAGAACAGCCTAAGGGCAGGAAGGTACACAGGGCACCTTTCAGCACTGCTGCTCCAGCTCTGAGGGAGTATGAGGGAGACGTGGTGGCAAGTTAGCATCACAGCATACGGTTCATGGACTGGGGGGGGGGGGGCCTGTAGGGCCACGCGGCGGGATGCTGGAACACGCTGGCAATGGCATTTGGGTCCCAGCATGCACCGGCTGGTTGGCCATGCGAATAAAGCTCACTCAGGCTCAGATGGAGAGCTGTACTGTTGAGTGTCATTACAGGGACACACTGAGACCTGATCTCTGTGTCATTACAGGGACACACTGAGACCAGCTCTCTGTGTCATTACAGGGACACACTGAGACCTGCTCTCTGTGTCATTACAGGGACACACTCTGACCTGTTCTCTTGTGATTACAATGACACACTGAGACCTGCTCTCTGTGTCATTACAGGGACACACTCTGACCTGCTCTCTGTGTCATCACAGGGACACACTGAGACCAGCTCTCTGTGTCATTACAGGGACACACTGAGACCTGCTCTCTGTGTCATTACAGGAACACACTGAGACCTGCTCTCTGTGTCATTACAGGGACACACTCATACTTCCTCAGATACTGATTATATTTAAGTAGCCTATATCTAAAAACCTTATCACACAACTGGATATTTTTCCTGCAGAACTGCAGGTTGAGCAATCAGCTGACAGACATCAAGCCTTCTGGTACCTAGACTTGCCATCATCAGGCTTTTAGTCACATTTTGATTACAAAACAGCAGCTTGCAGGGTGTCAGACATAACAGGCTGTATGGGAGCCTTTTACAGCAACGCTGAGCTGCTGGGTGTAGTCATTTTACGGCTGTGTGAAATCCTGCTTTGTCTTACAGCCGGTCATTGCCAGGCATAGGGCCAAATGCTGGCTCAGTCTCAGTCTCGTTGGAAGCATAAATAAATATTGGGCTGGCTTTATGAGGAGGTGGCAGCCTGCTTTTATTGATCATTATTATCACAGACGCACACACTCACATACTCACATACTGCAGTCTTTGGGTTTGTTTACAAAGGCACATGGTGAGACTGTTTCCTGTGGAGTCACTTGGGGGAAATCAAAGCCACCCATTGTAACCTTCCCACCAGGCCTGCACATTCACATCCAGCTTTGTGGAAGTGAAATCCAGCATCCTGTCAGCATTTGAGATACAATCAGGCACTTTACTCCCCCAGTGCCTACCCATCCATGTTTCAAACCCTTATCCTGAACTGAGAGAACTGAAATATGGGCCTGGACTGGGGGAACTGGGCCTGAAGGACTGGAATACGGGCCTGGACTGGGGGTACCGGGCCTGATGGGCTGAAAGATGGGCCTGGACTGGGGGAATCAGGCCTGATGGGCTGAATGATGGGCCTGGACTGGGGGAACTGGGCCTGATGGACTGAAATACGGGCCTGGACTGGGGGAAATGGGTCTGATGGGCTGAAATATTGGCCTGGACTGGGGGAACTGGGCCTGATGGACTGAAATTTGGGCCTGGACTGGGGGAACTGGGCCTGATGGAGTGAAATATGGGCCTGGACTGGGGGAACCAGGGGTGAATGGGTGAGAGAGATGGAGGGGGGGTGATGGATGCCAAGAGAGGAAGTTTAGCCCATGAGAGGGACAGACGGGGGGGTTGAATCCAACACACTGCAGTGACGTGATTCCCAGGCGTCCGGCCGCCCTGCACAAGCCGCTGACCCTGGCTCCACTCACCACCATACCCCTCTGCTGTGCTACATCGTGAGCCTGCTGCGCGGCCTCCTGTTCGGCGGGGGGGGTGGGGGTCCATGCCCAGCCAGGGCCGGGCCCGCGCACCGCTCAGTCTGTCGGTCTTGCTGTTCCCGAAAGCTGCGCGATCTGTTACCCCTTCTGGCGTCGCCCCACCGCAGCTCCTCACAACAGGGCTCCGCTGCATGGTCACGTGGTCTGACATGCCCCCCCATATTAACACAGCAAGTTTCAGAATGAAAGGCTGGGCACTTTAAATATTCTCGGCCACTACACTCAGTGTAACCCCAGAGACAAAACCCCGCTACTTTTATCATAATATAACACATTTTGTTGTTATTTATTCAAATTTCTGATCAGATCTGTCCTTGAATGAAAATTCAGATGCTTTTATTTTATCATGTCGCAGCCAAACATGTTTAAAATGCCTAATTCCTGCCTGCAGATGTACACAAAAACACAAACCGCCACAGACACACCCAGATGCTGTCTTTCTGCACACAGAGTCATGCAGGTAGGACTACCCTCCACTCGGAAGAAGTACTGCTGTAGTGGGATCCGTCAGAGCCAGCAGGTCATAAGCAGATCTATCAGAGCTGGTGCGTCGTAGCGGTATCCATCACAGTCGGTGTGCTGCAGCAAGATCCATCAGAGCTGGCATATCACAACAAGATCCTTCAGAGTCGGCACATTGTAGTGGGATCTGTCAAATTCAATGTGTCATAAGAAATTTACAAACGAGAGGAGGCCATTCGGCCCATCTAGCTCATTTGAGGAGAACTTAAGTAATAGCTCAGAATAAAACCCCAAAATCAGATGCACTGTGTCGCAGCAAGATCCATCAGAGCTGGCATGTCATAACGGGATCCATCAGATTTGGTGTGTCACAGCGAGATCCATTACAGCTGGCATGTCGTAGTGGGATCCATCAGATTCAGTGCATCATAGTGGGATCCGTCAGATTCGGTGCTTCGCAACAAGATCCACCAGAGCCGGCATGTCATAATGGGATCCATTAGATTTGGGTGCATCATAGTGGGATCCATCAAATTATGTGCATCGCAGCAAGATCCTTTTAGAGCCTGCATGTCGTAACAGGATTCGTCATATTTGGTGCGTCACAGCGAGATCCATTAGAGCCGGCATGTCATAATGGGATCCATCAGATTTGGGAGCGTCATGGTGGGATCCATCAAATTTGGTGCATCACAGCAAGATCTGTCAGAGCCGGCATGTCATAACAGGATTCGTCATATTTGCAGTGTCATTGCGAGATCCGTCAGAACCAGCATGTCGTAACAGGATCTGTCAGATTTGGTGTGTCGTGGTGATATCCGTCAGATCTAGCACGTCATAGTGCCAGTGGGCAGTGGTGGCTTGATGGTTAGGGAAGTGGTAATTGAAAGATTGCAGGTTCGAATTCCCAACCAGCAAGGTACCACTGAGGTACCCTGAGCAAGGTGCCGCCCCCAAGCACTGCTGGTTGGGCGCTGAATTAGCTGCCCCCTGCTATGTCACATCACATATGGGTTAAATGCAGAGAACACATTTCGTTGTTGTGCACTGTGTGCTGTGGTGTGTCAACAATGACCACTGATCACTAAATTCTATAAAAAAAATACTGGGATCCATCCTCACAGTTCCTATCAAAGGTACTCCAGGGTCTCTTTGCAGATGCAGTCTGTGTTTGCATGGGCAGATTTTTCAGGTTGTTCCTCTTGATACATTTTTGTGATTTACACTCTGTAAATTCCGGCCATTGATATTTGGCCTCTTTGGCTGCCTGTCCTTTGCCTCATGTTGCTTTGCATACTCACATTTCAAAGCACTGATAGGCAGACCTCTTTTACAGCCGACACACGTACTGATGACCACGACTCGAGTTGCCGTGCCATGCTCATGCACGTCATGCCCCTTGTGGGGATAAATGATGACAACACCCCCATTGAAAATATACCATCCCCCCTCAGCATCTCCCTAAATAAACCCTAACCCTAACCCATAAACACACATGCAAATGAACAATAATACAATAAAATATCTGGAGTATTCTCCCAAAAATTACTGATTATTTTGTTGGATGGACATCATTTCCACATAATTTAAAAAGACTTCTAAAGAGTACTGTATATGCAGTATGTATTCATGCATTGTTCAAATGCATATATACACATGTGTACAGATTGAGTTTGGCAAACACCCTGCCCCTCAGGGCCGTCTCAGCCTGTCAGTCCATCACCAGCCAGCTAGAAGCTCTCAGGCTGGGCAGTACCATGAAATCGAGCCCCAGGCCTGATAAGGAGGCCTCCAATTTCTTTGGGCCTTGTTTACTAAACAGAGTAAAATGCAGGAGGTGGGGGTAGATTTATTCTCTATTTCAGTGGGTGGGTATAGCGCTGAATGATGTTCAGACGGGTATGTGAATGCAGCGAGGGGTCAAACACAGCACCTGGTTCAGGCTGCTGACAGAAGCTGGTCGCTTGTTTCGCTCTGCTTTGTTCCTTTCTCTCCTTATCTCTCTGCTGCCCTGAGGCTGACATTTCGTTCCTTTAGGAGGCCAGTCAGCATTTTGACGAGAGCTTCCTGCCCTGCGCTTCCCGTGAATCGCTACTGCAACATCAGTCGGCATCGAGGGTTCTCTGCCACGCCAGGACGCTTTGAGAAGTGTTGGGCAGTTTCGTCCTTTAATTTGTGTGAGCTTTGTCATGTAAATCAAGATCAGGCTCAAGATCAGCCCTGGAACGTCTCACATGTGGCCGATTTAAGCTTCTCACCACGTGTGTTTTCACACAGCTGTGGTGCCTCAGTGAGAATCTTCGAGCCCATTGAGTCTGAGAGATATAAGGTGTCAAATAAAGTCACGTCCATGAATGAAGGCTTAGCTGGGGGTCTGATGCACCGGGATGCAGCGATAACATTTCAGCCTGGAATGGGACCTTTGTCCTTGGCTTTCCCTCGCTCTCTGTTTTATGAAGGTCTCCTCTACGTGCCCTTTGACGTCTCCTGGCCCTTGTTAAACGCTGAGCTGGTGTTTTGGTGGAGCCCTGGTGTCACCATTGGGTGTGGCAGGTTGACTCCTGTAGCCCTGTCCTTCCCATTGAAGGGGTGACACAGTTGAAGTTTGGCTTTTGGGGCCTCCTGGTTTTCTGTTTTATGATTGGGAGGGGGGTGGGCATTCTTATAGAATGGGCCTGCAGCTGCTGGTGTGAATAGCTGCCCAAGGTGACCAGGTCCCAATAAAGCGCCCCCCAACCAGATGAGGGCCCCCTTCTCAGCCATGGGACCGGTTTTATAGGCCGACTTACGAGCCTGGGCCCCTATTAAAACCTGGCAGGGCCACGCTGAGGAATTTAAGGCCAGGAAGCAGGAGGAAAATGGGTTTATGTGTCAGAGGGTGTAGGGCATGAGGGCAGAGGCTGGACGGGGTGAGCAGGAGGTGAAAGATAAAGGGAGTTGTGTGTGTGTGTGTGTGTGTGAGAGAGAGAGTCAGTGTATGTGTGCATATCTGTGTAAGTGTGTGAGAGTGTGTGTGAGTG
Organism: Mormyrops attenuatus; assembly: GCA_026777985.1. Taxonomy (NCBI): domain Eukaryota; kingdom Metazoa; phylum Chordata; class Actinopteri; order Osteoglossiformes; family Mormyridae; genus Mormyrops; species Mormyrops attenuatus. Next base: position 1,164,964 of record JAODKC010000041.1, on the reverse strand, counting down.
TATGTGTGCATATCTGTGTAAGTGTGTGAGAGTGCGTGTGTGAGAGAGTGCGTGTTTAAGTGTGTGAGAGTGTGGGTGTGTGTGTGTAGGGGTGAGTGTGTGGGTTTATGGGTGTATGTGTGTATGGGTGAGTGTGTGTGTGTGTGTGGGTGAGTGGCCCTATACCCCTGTCAGTACTTAGCAGATACGATAACTGGCTCATACCTTCACACAGCCCTGTTCATGTTATTCCCATTAAGTCTTCTCTTTGAGGGGCCAGCAAAACATTTGCTGGGTCTTAAATGAGCGACCATTAGGCCTCCACCCAAAGCCAGCATCCTACAGCCGTTACTGCCTCAGGCTGCTGTTGTTTCTCCCTCTCCTTCTGTTACGTCAAGTTCTTTGTAATCCATCCATCCATCCATCCATCCATCCATCTAGCTGTCCATCTTCCAACCACTTATCTACTACTGAGTCACATGGGCGTCTGTTTAATCATCATTTCCAGCTTTCATTCAGAAAATCACATTTTGTCTCTCTCTCACAGGCTGTGATTGTGTGTCCTTTGCTCTGTCTCTCTCAGCTGCTTTTACCGCAGTGGCCCTGCTGGTCTCTACATCAATCTTAAGAAATCTGCACTGATCCAGTGCCCGCATCACCCTGCTGCTCAGATATCTGACGTGTGTCCTGCCTCTCTTTAAGGGGCTAACACACACACACACAGGTTTGACAATTGCTGTCTCTCTCTGCCTGATGCAGCGGTGGAAACTCAGAGCTCCAGCTCTGAGGAGATGGTCCCCAGCTCGCCTTCACCTCCTCCTCCGCCGCGTATTTACAAGCCCTGCTTCGTGTGCCAGGACAAGTCTTCAGGGTACCACTACGGCGTGAGCTCCTGTGAGGGCTGCAAGGTGAGGCCCGGGGAGGCTAACACACAGGCTGTCGCATACAGAGGCACTACGAGCCAGTAGAGAGAGGTATCAGAATGATACTGAAAAGGAAAGGAACAGAGGTCAAGCTGAGGAGACATATGATCATAAATATGTTAAGATAGAAGCAAAGGGAGCAGATCACAGCAGCAGCAAGCCGGGACAGCTTTGCTTAAGTCTCAAATGCGATTAAAGCGAATGTAAGATAGCGAATAGCACACAGTGCCCCCTACTGCTCGGACGTGGGCACTCACCCCTGTGCTGCATTCCTTCTGGTCCAGGGCTTCTTCCGGCGCAGCATCCAGAAGAGCATGGTGTACACCTGCCACCGCGACAAGAACTGCCAAATCAACAAGGTGACCCGCAACCGGTGCCAGTACTGCCGGCTGCAGAAGTGCTTCGAGGTCGGCATGTCCAAGGAAGGTGAGGGCAACACTGCCGCTTCAGCGCCCCCGTCATGTGACCAGCACTCAGCCTATTACAGCACAGCATTCATTCAGGATATGACTGCACAGCGTATCCCTGGGATACAGGCTGTCTCTCACTTCATTACTGAAGGGATCTCCTCCTACTTTGAGTGCTGCCATCCATGTTTTATTATGGCTGGCAGTTGCATTACAAATATGATGCAACTGAAACTGCATTCAAGCATTTATTAAAAATGAGTCTGACAAAATGGGGGAGCACCGATGAGGTAGGGTTTGTAGGCAGGGTGTGACGGGGTGTGGAGGCAGGGTGAGACGGGGTTTGGAGGCAGGGTGAGACGGGGTGTGGAGGCAGGGTGAGACGGGGTTTGGAGGCAGGGTGAGATGGGGTTTGGGGGCAGGGTGAGGCGGAGCTATGAAAGGCAGGTTGAGATGGGGTTTGGAGGCAGGGTGGGACGGGGTTTGGAGGCGAGTTTGGTTAGGGATTTTGAGGCAGAGGACGGTGGTTTTTCAGAGGGATTTGGCTTGATAAATGACCGTAAAATTGCTTTCTCACGGAAGGCTGAGATACTTGTATTACTGATTAAATAGATGCTATTTTTTTAAATGCTGGAACAGCCATTCATTTCAGGTTAATATTTACTTTAATTAATTATATCCACAATTCTGCAATGTGACTTTGGGGTTGATTTGTACTGTCAGTCTGTGTACTGCACTCGGTGTATTTGCTCACCCCCATCATTCTGTCGTCACGTACCTACTTTCAGGGATGTTGCCATCGCTACTGGGCTTGTCCACTGTGTGTGGACCTCAGGTGCTGTACAGCCCCGCCAACCTTCTCCATGAGAAGCCTGCAGCTGTTAGCCCCCCAGTGGCCAGCCTCTGATATTACAGCTATCTTCTGAGTACTTGTGTGAAAGCATGTGCGTTTTCATGAGGTCACATTGTGCCTTTGCTATAACTGGATATCCTGAGAGGAAGGAAGGCGGGGTGGGCTGGGGAGGATGGTGACTTTGGGACATATTCTCTCATTGACAGACTGGATCCAGTGGGGATGAGAAAAGTAAGAGATGTATTACAGCATATTATGTGTATGTGGCGCCAGTAGCTAACTGCATGGCAAAAAGATAAAGATGGCAGCAATGGCAGCTTCAGAGACATGATCTGCTTACAGTGCAGCAAAACATGCTAATTGTTGGTATTGTGTCATTTTCAGACCAGGAGAGCCTAACTGAAGAGATCAAACCACAATGCATCCATTCCTCTCTTTCTGTTTACCTTAAAAAGAGTGTGTATGATTTGTGAAGCATCTGATTAAAAGTTTTAATGCAGTTTGCATTTACCTCCACACCTTACCTCATGGAATTGCTCCTCATCTTCTACTTCACCTGCCCTCCTCCAGCGGTGCGCAATGACCGCAACAAGAAGAAGAAGGAGGTGAAAGAGGAGGTGGTGGTGCCGGAGAGCTATGAGCTGAGTGGAGAGCTGGAGGAGCTGGTCAACAAAGTGAGCAAGGCCCACCAGGAGACGTTCCCCTCGCTATGCCAGCTTGGCAAATACACCACCGTGAGTGTCTTCCTCATCAGGGATTTTTCATGGGGTGTCTTCCCTATCAGGGATCAGCCATGAGGTGTCTTCCTCATTGGGGATCAGCCATGAGGTGTCTTCCTCATCGGGGATCTTCCATGGGGTGTCTTCCTCATCGGGGATTTTCCATGGGGTGTCTTCCTCATCGGGGATCAGCCATGAGGTGTCTTCCTCACTGGGAATTTTCCATGGGGTGTCTTCCTCATCGGGGATCAGCCATGAGGTGTCTTCCTCATCGGGGATCAGCCA
>JAODKC010000041.1:1149565-1161698 GCA_026777985.1 Mormyrops attenuatus | reverse complement strand
TGAGGTGTCTTCCTCATCTGGGATTTTCCATGGGGTGTCTTCCTCATCTGGGATTTTCCATGAGGTGTCTTCCTCATCTGGGATTTTCCATGGGGTGTCTTCCTCATCTGGGATTTTCCATGAGGTGTCTTCCTCATTGGGAATTTTCCATGGGGTGTCTTCCTCATCTGGGATTTTCCATGGGGTGTCTTCCTCATCGGGGATTTTCCACGAGGTGTCTTCCTCATTGAGGATTTTCCACGAGGTGTCTTCCTCATTGGGAATTTTCCACGGGGTGTCTTCCTCATCTGGGATTTTCCATGGGGTGTCTTCCTCATCTGGGATTTTCCATGAGGTGTCTTCTTCTTCAGGGATTAGCCCTGAGGCACCATGGCTATCTTTTTATCCCTAGCCCATTGCCTTTGTTGTCTTCTTTGTGTACCTCCTTCTCTGTTTCTTTACCTTGCATCTCCAAATTTGAACAATCTCTTCTTTTCTTCTCTGTCTCCCTTCCTCCACCCCCCTCGTTGTTCTTGTTGCCTCCTGGGTTTCCTCTACCCAAGAATTCCAGCTCAGACCATCGGGTGCAACTGGACTTGGGCCTCTGGGATAAGTTTAGTGAGCTCTCCACCAAGTGCATCATCAAGATTGTGGAGTTTGCCAAGCGCCTGCCTGGATTCACCTCGCTCACCATCGCTGATCAGATCACTCTGCTCAAGTCAGCCTGTCTGGATATCTTGGTAATTGCCTCTTGTACTCTGATGAGCTTGAATGGTTTCCTTGACCACTTCTATTGAACAAAGACGAAGTTGCTTCACCAAGCCAATTAATGGCCGGGTCAGATTTCATGGTTTGAGTTACGAAACACAAGGATTAGGTGAAATATTTTTTTGAATATAATTCATAAACATTTGTAAGAAGTTGAGTTTTGTATCTGACACTGTGGTCACGGGTGTTGGAACCCCCCCCCCCCAAAAGAGACCTTTGCACGTTTCAAGTTGTGTCTCCCCCAGTATCAATCTCTTTCCTACACCATTGACTGTGGTCAGAATATATATGCACTCAAAATAAGTTACACATGGGATAGAGTACAGTGGTACCTCAGAACTCGAACTTAATCCGTTCAGAACTCGGGTTCGAATCCTAAAAAGTTTGAGTTCTGATTGAATTTTCCCCATAAGAAATAATGGAAAACCAATTAATTGGTTCCCAGCCCCAAAAAATTACACCTAAATATGTTTTTTTTTTAGCATTTAAACACAAAATGAACAGGATAAAACAAGAAGAGCATATACTAAACACATCTTAGCACATTTACCAAAACAGTAACTTGTAATGTAAGAAAATAAATGTATCCAAACAATGTGTAGTTAAGTTAAAAAATAATCTTTCAATAATTTCTTTTTTAACTCAGCTTTGCTTCGCACAGTCTTGCGCTTTACCACTTTTGGTGCTGCTTTTTTTTAGCCATGGCTACCAATAAAAGATTAACCTGAAAAAAAAATAGCAGTCTTAATTTTTTGCAAACACTGCGCCAACACTGTACGCCATGCGTAATTTTTTTTCTAAATGGCTTCCAAAACGATAAAGAATGTACCCCAACACTACCCCCAGCCATGCCCCAACACTAGACTGTGCCATGCGGTCCATTGTTTATTTTTTATTCTTAGTCTGTAATCGTTAATTTGTTCATAAATCGAAAACTTTTAGGTTGTAACATTTGTTACCCTTTGTTTCCGCTGTGAGACATGCAGCGTGACTCATGTCCCCGCGCGTACAAGTTATCTTAGGTCGACGTTCACGGTTCGACTTCTGAGATTCAGGTCGAGTTCTAGGTCATTCTTTTTTGAACTGGTTGGTTCGACTTTTAAGAAATTCAAGTTCTAATTAATTCGAGTACTGAGGTACCAATGTATTGTTATTATAAGGTTGCATGTCGGCTATGAACAGATATATTGAGATATATGTTCATATACATACATACCATGAAATAGGGAGCTAGCTTCAGCTAAGACAATACTGACACCTAGTGGCCTGGTCTGTTGTTGCCTACAGGTGCGTCAACCAAATCAGTTTTTATTCAAAATAAACACAAGACAGCGCAATCACTGTCTTTCTACTAGTGATTGGAGAATCATGTTGGGTTTTGACTTTATTCCACTTCCTGTTGCTTACCTTCCTGTTGGTTGCTCCCATTGGTGATTGGTGGTACAGGACATTCCTCCCCATTGTGGGTTTCACTGCTCTCTACGCACCAGATTGTTCAATTAATGCTAACTGCATACGGCACAAACTGGTCACAGCAGCAGTAGGAACCCCTGATCCTGGAGTGCTGGTATCCAACAGGCTTTCTATTCTACCTGAGGAGTTACAATCTGCCTGAGATCAGGTGTGGTTCATCAGAGACCAGGTAGGATGGAAAACCTGCTAGATACTGCCACTCCAGGATCAGCGTTGCCTACCCCTGGTTCACAGGCTCTTTTCATGTTTCTTCCTCCTCTGTTTGTCATTATTTAGCTTACATATGATTCACACTGTGCTCTCTGTCGCCCTCTGTTGTTGGTCTCCAGATGCTGCGGATCTGCACCCGATACACACCAGAACAGGATACCATGACCTTTTCAGATGGGCTGACCCTGAACCGCACCCAGATGCACAATGCTGGATTTGGGCCGCTCACCGACCTGGTGTTTGCTTTCGCTGGCCAGCTCCTCCCCCTGGAGATGGATGACACAGAGACGGGTCTGCTCAGTGCCATCTGCCTCATCTGTGGAGGTATTGCAGTGAATTCCCCACTCCACCAGTGAACCACAGACCGGCTCCAACTGGTCAAGATGAAATTATAATTCAGGTCCCAATTTTATGATGAAAAAAAACATTTTATACCCTGCTACTAGGTGTATATTTGTAAAATTGTTGTTTCCTGATTGGCTGCAATTTCCCTCATTATATTCGCAACATAGGCTTTTCCTCTCTGTACTTTAAGTGACTTTAAGTGAAAGTGATTTTAACAGTGCATGTGATTGGCTGTCATTTTTCTCTCTACTTTTTAACTGACTGACTGTAACCGCATGTGTGATTGGCTATTATTGTCTTCTCTGTGCTGTGTGACTGATTGAATACACTGTGGTAGTGATTATCACACCTGTTTTGCATGCAGAAAGTCCTGTGTTTGAACTCGAGTGGAACCAGTAGCTTCATAAATCCTTGAATCGTTAAGAAAAAGAGCAATTAATTTTGCTGTAGGTTACAGTGTGACCATATAGCTTGCATGTGACAAATAAAACCCTTGAAACGGTGTATGTGATTGGCTGGTATTTTTGCCCAGACCGCATGGATCTGGAGGAACCGCAGCGTGTGGACAAGCTACAGGAGCCGCTGCTGGAAGCTCTGAAGATCTACGCCCGGCGTCGGCGCCCCAACAAGCCGCACATGTTCCCGCGGATGCTGATGAAGATCACAGACCTCCGTGGTATCAGCACTAAGGGTGAGTGTAGCCTGCTGAGCCATGATCTTCTGCTTCCTGTAGCTATCATTCAACTACAGGAGGAGGCAGCGTTCCTCCAGTCTGGTCCATCTTCCTCCAGGTTCCTCAGGTTCCCCTTGACACGTTCCATTGTATCATGACTGAGTCTGGCCAGCTTGTTTCTGGTCTCCTCTTGGCTGCTTAACTTTTTAATTTCCTGAGCATTACAGTCTCCTGTGTCTTCTCGTATATGCCTAAATAATTTAAGAGCGATGATCTTCCATGACTCACAGGGTGCAAGGCAATTATAGCAACAAATTTGTTTTGAATTAAATTGACTTTAAATTGATAATTCCAAGAGCATATTAAATATCAGCAGGTGATTATGATGTCAGCGCTTGGTTAGAACAATCCAAGAGACTCTTTAAATGGGGAAAGAGCTCACAATTGATTAGAGAGAAACTTCATTCACAGCAGAGAGATAATCTGCAGGAGCATTAAGGAGTTTTAAAGCAGACATGAGCGTGCTGGAGCTGAGAGCAGGCCTGAGACTGTGAGCATGCAGACGATGGCTGATTGCTAATATAGCCTTGTTTTTGGGTGGGCCGGGCAGGAGCCGAGAGGGCCATCACGCTGAAGATGGAGATTCCGGGACCAATGCCCCCGCTGATCCGTGAGATGTTGGAGAACCCCGAGGCGTTCGACGAGCAGCCTGAGGCCAGCGATGGCCCTGCACTGGCCACCCCGCCCGCCATCACCATCAAGCAGGAGCGGGAGGAAGACGAGGAAGAGGAGGAGAGTGTCGCTAATGAGAACAGCAGCGAGCCGTCACCTGAGGAGGAGGATGACGAGGATGAGGACGACGTAGATGAAGAGAGGGAAAGGGAAGCTGACAGTGACGTGGATGCTTGGGGGGCACTAGAGAGCGCCGGTGAGGTGCTCAAAGGCAGTAAATGAGTCCAGCTGCCCCTGAAGACTCTCATCCTCCCTCAGCCTGCAGGGGGTGCTGATCCTGCCCAGGCAACTCCTACAGCAGACCCAGGGGTGGACAGCACGTGAGAGAAGAAAACAGCACTCTATGAGGGTGCAAAAAAAGATGAGTTTTCTCAGAAAAAATAACAGTACTGTTTTTTAAAATCTATTTTATTTGAAATAATGCCAAAATGTAGAAACACCAGCGCTGTGCACTGGACTCAAGGGGAAGCACAAGATGTCTCACGAGGTCTTCTTCAGGATGCAGTGCTTCAGGGAGCCACCAGGGGCCACTAAAGACACTTGTAAAATGAACCCACAACATACCAAACAACCAAACTGAACATGGTAATCATCTGTTGTTCATGATTCTTACATTTGTTTAATTTCTTTTATTCTATTTCGTTCATCATGATATATTATTTACCCATATATCTATATATTATTGTCTTCGATTGTCATGTATTGCTTGGTTTATCTTTGCAATAATCAGTCTTTGGCTACAGTCATTCCAAACACAGTGTAAAAGTTGACAATTCACAACCGACAAACCTCTTCAACATGATGTCGAGCTCTTTTACACTTTAAGTGAGGACTCAAAAGTGAGGGGCCTAGCTTGAAAATGCATGATGAAAGATCTTAGATAGAGGCTGTAATGACTTTCATGGTTCAAAGTCTTTATTTGTCACATTGTGTCACATGGACACGGATCATGCCGCCAGGCGGACAGTGTTTTGTTTGTGCCAAAAGCGGCTCTTCGCAATGTGAGGTAATCAGGGTGTCTGTCATGGACGTGGGTAGCATGCAGAGCCTCACACAGCCTCACGCACCTCACACAAGGACAAGCTGGACACACTGTTTGCAGAGTGTACGGAGTTAGCAGATGCGTCTGTACAGCTTTCTCAGAGGTGACCGTGGTGACAGACTGAAAGCTTGTTCTCTGGGGATTCAATTACTTATTCTTTCTGTTTCTCACTCTTGCAGAGACACACACACACACACATCCAGCCCCACAGACACACACACACACACACATCCACACACATTTGTATTCAGATCATTGTGGGGGCCGTCCTTTCATTTCTATGAGAAAAACTCTAATCCCAGCAACGACAACCTTAACATCTACCCAGCCCTAGCATTAACCATAAGGAACCAAGCAAAACACAAGATACACAAAATACAAGGCATTTCTAGTTTCCCCTTGTGGGACTTGAAAAACATTTGGTCCACACAATGTAATATATATATGCCCCCCCCCACACACACACACACCATTTTAGTTGATGACACTCAGGACTCTTTAAGGACCAAATCCTCGCTACCTTTGGCACCCAGAGACAACATCAGGAAAACAGGCAGAGTGAGCATCCCTTGTTTTAAGCCATTCATCTCTGTGTAATCTCAGGGGTGTTCTCTTCTTAATGACAGAATCAAGAAATGCACATAAATGACCGGAATGGGATATGCTTTTCATTCCTGGGAGCATAACGGAAGTGAACCTCTGCCAAAGTGTATCTGTTTTGTCTCGTTCCAGCAGTCAGATGAATAGTACTATGGCATGATAACAAAAACCAGCCATTAGCATTGCCCCCTAGTGGCTGGTCAGTGCACTGACATCTTTACCATAGAGGATGTCTGCTTTGTGTGTCTACCTGCACCCAAGCACTGGGTACCTCTCATTTCCTTGTTTACTAATACTGAGGCAGAGTTTTGGCAACAAACTCTAACTTTGTGAGTATTTTTTATTATTGTTTATTTTTATTGTTATTATTGTTGTTTCATTCACTCATAACATTCTTCTGCTTTCTTGAGATTACAATTACAGTACCTGTCATGGAAATAAAAGTAGAATAAACAATTACCCACTTTTTTTATAAATCACATTATAACTTCCTTTACACAGGATATTTTATGGCCAGTTCCCAAAATGACGTTTTGTTTTAGTTAACATGATACAGCTTGCATTTATCCACATTCTTGTAGGTTCCTTGATCATCCATAAATCATCCAGGATAGCCTCTCATCCTTCAATATGACCATTCATGAGGATAGTCCCTTGCTTTTCACAATATCCTCCCATGCATGATAATATCCTTTCATCATCCAGTATACCTCCGCATCATTCAGGAGAACCTTTGATATTGAATCAATATTTTGTAAATGGAGCATAAACCAACAATTTAATGTTTGAAGTTAAAGGACCCTCTATATTTTTATGAGCATGGACTCTTAGTAGTGAAAATGTTTAAACACAGTAACTCTACAGAATGACAGAATGATCTTTGAGACTGCAAACTTCAGCTGGAAAAAGTGGACTGAAGATTGGAGTTTTGTCCTCCACAGAGAATCTGTCTCACTCAGTACAGACCCTCAGGTTGACAGAAACTGTGTGGGAGCAAACTGCTCAATGGTGAGCCAGTGTGGAATCACGTTATCAGTTTGTACAGCTAAAGCGTGCATCTGTGAGATTTCCGTGCTGCCTCCTTTAAGGGTTAATGCAGTTTCCTCCTATATTCAGTGTCACGGGCATTATGACAATAGTGGAACATTTTGACAATAGTGCTTTAGTGATCACCTGTGTTACCAGGTGAGGTCATCTGTACATGTAGCAACAAACAGGACAGCTCAGGACAGTCTCCCCATGCAAACCCGGTCCTGATGTTTCCTGCTCGGACTTGCAGCACTCATGCAGGAATTGCATGTTCGCTCTGGCGGTGCTGAGACAGACTGTCACTTCACCCCCAGCCTGATGCCTCTGGGATCATGGACTGTTCTACACTAGCCTTGTTTTGAATATGGAGAAATTGCTCAAGGGGGTTTCTGGGTTTTCTAAAGGGCTTGTGTCACATATGTGAATGTTCCAGACTTATATTTGGTTTTAATATTTGTGTCATTACTACTACTTTTTTTTTCTCATGATGAGGTTTCAGCTGCAGAAAAGTAATAAAGGGTGACATATATCCTTTCTGGGGTCTAATAGTAAATAAGTGACAATCTGTCTGTACCCTGTCCCCCTGGGGACAGTGTCCGACCCAGGGGGGTGTCTTGCAGCACGGCCGGCCCAGAAAACACCTGGTGTCCATGGGGAGCATCCGATCGAATGTGTGCAAGAAATGAGAGATGCTGCCGTTTCTGTACCTTCAGCCCGACCCCCTGTATCTGTGTGCTTCTGAGTGTCCAGCTACAAAGCATCCTTACATCACCCCTGAGGACAGTTTTATTCCTTAACATCCAGATTTCACAAATGTTGAGGATTGTATACAGCATCAAAAACTGAGTCTATCATGAGTATATCACGAATACATCGCATCTATGTCATATTTCACGAATATATCATGAATATCATGTATTCATGTGTGTCTTTGGCTTTTTTCCATCTGTGTGTTTTGCAATAAATGTTGAGATAAAACATTTCTTGATCCTTGAAATGAATCCTGACCTTCAATTATACCGGTGTAAAATATGGGGGTCATTGAAGGGAGAGTCACCAGGGGGCAGTAATGTGACACCAATGAAGAACGTGTCAATTTTAAAAATAAAACAGAAGCTGTTTCATCCATCCATCCATCCATCTGCAAGTATCTAACTCAGCGTCACTTGGAGCCAATGCCAGGCCCCACCCATCACAGGGCACACACTGTACATACAATCATACACTACAAGCAATTAAGAGACACCTATTCCACTCTATCTATGGTCTTACAGAGGGCACCTGTATAAAACGAGTGAACATTTATTAAATAAAAATAGTGCTGCAAGACAAGAACATTGTCTTGTAACAAAAGTATAATTTTGGAAACTTAGGAAAAACTCCAAGCACACTTCCAAGTAAACCTTTATCTGGCTGTTTGTTTCAAGTTCTTTTCCTACAGAGTGATATATTTAGACAAATGGAAAAAAAAGGATGAGGGTGCTATTCATACTGAAAAAAGAGAAGGAAGAAAGTCAGAGAAGACTCGCATGTCTGCTCTAATTGATGAATGTCTTTTCAGAAACAGCAATTTTATTAATGAAGGGAAGCAGGTGATAAACAGAGATAGTGCTCTATTAATTAAATTATTACGTTAATTAAGATTCATTAAAAAGAAATTGATCAAGCAGAACTGGGATTACAACGTTTCATTATATATGCTAAATGACCTTGTATATTCACCCTCAATACATCATCACCATGGGAACACCATGCAACGCTGGAGCTTTTAAAGAGCCAGTGCGCTATTTCATGCATTTCTACCCTGACAGAGGTTTAAAGCAGTCAGCTAGACAAAAACACGAGGGTACACTGAAATAGAAGAGGAAGGTTTGTACAAAGGCAGTGAAATAGAGGAAAAGGAAAAGGAGAAAAGAGAAAGAGGAAGGTCTGGACCATAGCAGTGAAAAAGAGAAAGAGGGAGGTCTGGACCAGAGCAATGAAAAAGATAAAGAGGGGGGTCTGGACCAGAGCAATGAAAAAGATAAAGAGGGGGGTCTGGACCAGAGCAGTGAAATAGAGAAAGAGGCAGGTCTGGACCAGGGCAATGAAATAGGAAAAGAGGAAGGTCTAGACAAGGGCAATGAAATAGAGGAAGAGAAAGGTCTGAACCAAGGCAGTGAAGTAGAGGAAGAGGAAGGTCTGGACCAGGGCAGCGAAATAGAGGAAGAGGAAGGTCTGGACTAAGGCAGTGCAATAGAGGAAGAGTTAGGTCTAGACCAGGGCAATGAAACAGAGGAAGAGAAAGATCTGGACCAAGGCAGTGAAGTAGAGGAAGAGGAAGGTCTGGACCAGGGCAGCGAAATAGAGGAAGAGGAAGGTCTTCCCAAGGGTTTGTGCTTGCAGGCAATAAAACAGTAAATTTTATAGCTTCCCTGGAGATGAGAAGAACCTGCCTTAAATATTAATAGTCTGGGATTGAGCAGCAGTCTGAGGCAGGGGGTGCAGACAGAGACCCAAACGGATTGTGAGATACAGATATGGGTTCGCTGGGGGGGTAATAAAGGCAGTGAGAGATGTGCAGCGGGCCCTGCCTCCTCTCTCTTTTACATTTCTAATTAAAAGAGATAAAGAATGGGGGAGTCCTCAGTCTCACAGCCATTTATTAGTTAAGGTTTTAGAGGAGGTCGTAAAACAGGAAACCGACGCCATTGATTTTGTCATTACCTCCCCATCCCAGAGATGGAGGGATATGCAGGTTCCCAGACAAAAGGAAGTGAAATGAGAAAGGAGAAAGAGGAGGAAAGGGCACAGCTCCGCTGCCTGTGCTGTTCCATAAGGAAAATACGTTTCCGATTTCCTGCTTTCTTTCACAGCACGACCTTCGAGCTAAACACACACAAATATGCCGAGTCTGACATTCAATCACAGACATTTTATTACAGAAAACACTGTACACTGTGAGATACAGACGTAAGAAATACATTTGGGGCTGAGGCATAACTGAGAGAAACCCGAAAATAGAATTTCAACAACATCAAACAAGGTGGGGCTTTGGCGTCTTGTGCAGTCCAGCAGCACGGGGGCGCAGACGAACACGGGAATGGTGCTCGAGAGAACAACACAGACCCGGGATCTCCCCCGCTGTGTGAGGTGAGCATCAGAGAGGAACCGGGCGTGCAATCAACCAACAGCAAGCATAAAGGGCCAAAAAGGTTTAAGTGCAATAAAGCGAACTAAAAATCCGAGGAGGATATAAAGAAAGGATTCAAACATGCAATAAAATGTAATGACAGAGTTCGACTTAATAGTACTGGACGTGATCAGTTCACCACAACTGACGGGCATAGATGTCCTGCCACACACAACCACACAACACACTCCAATGCAGTCACAACCCAGAGCACACCATGATCCAACACATGTGGATGCAGAAACCAAAAGCAGCGCCGTGGCCCTGTGCGGGCGGCACTTTGCTGTGCGTAATAGAGCGTGAGCCCCAGGCGATCAGCTAGAGGAACTGAAAAACACTGCCCGCGTAATGAAAAGACAGGAGGAACTAAACGAAAATGTCTCAAAAACGCTTGACCGTAACTGCGCTGGTTTCACTTGTGCTGCCTACAGAAACACAGCAAAGGGAAACCCAGGTGTGAAGTGCATCACTGAGAGCGAAGCGACGATACTCTGACTCCGACTGAGAGTTTGTCCACTGCAGCGTCAGACTGAGGGCCAGCCGTCACAATGTATAACTAGCGTGTGGGGCAGGGGGGTCCGTATTCGCGAGATACTGAGGGGGCGTCCAGACAGACTGCTCCCTTTCAAACACATGCCTTTATATCGTTAATGTCGACATGATGTCGTCCCTTCAGATATGAACGGATTTCAAATAAAAGTAAATGGGCAGTATGACAAAAAAAAAACGGTCTTTGCAGATCAGTCTGAGGCCATAAAAAGTGCAAATCTGTACTGCTGGACTAATATCATTAAGCCTGTTGTGGTCTGCAAATATACGCCATTAATGTGAAGTAAGGTGCTGCCTACTGCAGTAAATCAAACCATTTTTAAAACTGCAAACACACACACACACACAGATTAGGTATCTATGTCTTTGTGGGGACTCTCCATTCATTTATATGGGCAGTATCAACCCCTACCCAGCCCTAACCTTAACCGTAAGTAACCAAAAAAGATACACGACTTTTGGCATTTTTAGTGTTTTCATTGCATTTACAGATTTTTATAAAATTAAGTTACCCCTTGTGGGAACCAAAAAATGTCCCCACAACATTGAAATAATAGGGTTTTATCACAATGTGGGGACACTTGGTCCCCACAATGTAATATACCCATGACCACACACACACACACACACACACACACACAGCCACACTCACACCGGCAATAAAACCATACCCTTATTCCTGTACTTTGCATTTCACGTGAATTATGCAGGTGGGGACCGGCTGTGCTCTGTGGATTTCTAAGTCACTGTGTATAAAACTGCGTAATGCACAGGATGTTGGGGAAAACAGGCTCCAGCACGGCTCCTGCACTTCCACACACTACCAGATGGGGGCGCCGGCAAAGTCACTGTAAGGGGAGAAATAGGGCAACGAGTCAGGAAGAAGGACGGACGCATGAAGAAAGGAGGATCTGTTGAGGGACATGTTGAGGGAGACAAAGGAAGCGACAGCTTTAATGGGGCAGAAAATTGGCTGATGCGTGTTCTGTGCGGCCATGATTAATCAGAGCAGCCTCACATTCTGCTGTCCTCAACCATCACTCCCTCCCACAAACCTCTAAACATCCCTCGAGTTCCCAGTATCTCTATGCCTGCCCAGGAGAGAATGTGTCTGTCTGTCCGAGGGTGTAAGTGTGGCTGGTACCTTGGGGCGGGGTCCCCCTGGTCCAGAGGAAGCGAGGTTGCCCCTTTTCTGGAACTCTGACCTCTTGATTGGGCAGTTTCTGATTGGGCTGCTTCTGATTGGGCCACTTCAGGCTCCTCCTCCTCATTTCAGAAACACAGCAGACGGGAGAGATCAACACTAAGGCACATAGCATGGCTTTCTGCTAAAGTATGCTTGTGCTCTTTGTGAAAGCGTGTGCTGCGCTCCTCACCGAGTCTAAGCTCTGCGTAGCGATGTCGCTGCCAGGTTGCCGTGGTGATGAGAGAGGCGCTGGCTGGCTGATGACCACGGTCCCACGACACTGTTCCCGTGGCGAAGGGGGGGGTGTGCCCAAAAGCAGTGCCTCCGAAAGTGGAGCCTCGCACAGGCCATATGGGCGCAGGGGCGGGGCCAGGG
>JAODKC010000041.1:1132453-1144902 GCA_026777985.1 Mormyrops attenuatus | reverse complement strand
CCCCCCATCCCCAGCCCCCCACACCTGCAGCAGCTCGGCCCGCGGCACCACCAGCAGCAGGTCTGCCCCCCCGTCCTCGCCAGACCCCTCCTGCTCCAGGGTCACCAGGTCCTCCAGTGGTTTGGGGGCGCAGAACGTAAACGGGGAGCTGCGGGCGCACACCTCCCCCTTCCCGTCAACGTACACGAACTGGAAGGGGTCTGCCCCAGGGCGAGGCAGGTAAGACGCTGGGGGTGGGATAGGGAGGGTTTCAGTGATGACAAACACTGCCTACAGGCGGATCAGTCTGACTGTAATCTAGTCGGAAACACAGTTAAATATCTTTTCCGATTACCTTTAGTAATCAAGCCTTATCTTTACTTAGAGATGTCTATCGGTGTTAAGGTGATGCACATGGCACACTGACATATTGCCGTATTGGGTTTTCTTCTCGGCACCGATTGCCCTGTCCTGACTGACAAACAGCTCGTGTTCCCCTCTGTGACTTACAGCTTCATTAACTGAACTTTGAACAATAGTTCCTGGGCCGCGTTTTCACAAGGTCGTTAAGACCGCAGGCCTCGCTGTCTAATTAGTCTCGCCGTAACGGCAGGGCTTCCATCCCCTACCCACTCCTCTGACTTGTTCTGTCCTTCTCTTTCTGCTTTTAATCATTCAGTAGGATCCCGTCACTGACAAATTCCATTTATCATCTGACAAAGACACATTAATCCAGACACACGGAGGAGCGGCGAACGACTCACACTGCATATAAAATCGTCGGCCACCTTTACCACATGCCATCTAATGATGTCCCACAGGAAACCTTCTCTGAGTCAACAGCCATTTTAATGAGCCCTGCACAGACCCCTCGATGAAGAGCGAAATCTAAAACCACTCAATCAGCGTGGAGCCAGACTCCTGTGGTGCTTTAACCCTGCTACCGCCTTCGGCTCTGGAGCGAAGCGAAACAGTACCTTGGAAATGCACACAGCAGTTCACAGCTGCCCCCACCTGGTACCCAGCCGGAGCCAGGGCCCAGACAAACGTGTGGTAATCCCTCACCGACGACCAGCCCACCTGAGGGAGGGATGGGGACTTTGTCAGCCTCACGAGCCAAATATGCCATTACAGTAATGCCTCCACACTGAACAGGCCAGCATATAATGCCGTCCTGTGCACATTTTTATTTATTTAGCAAATGCTTTTATCCAAAGCAATATTTTTTATTGAGAAAACAGGGTCAGACAGTTCCTGGAGCTTCCTGGGATTTGAACCAGCGACCTTCTGATCACAGGCCCACCATTCTGAGCCAAACACCATCTTCTTCTTTCCATTTGAGCAAGTCAGCACAAAAGATCCATACCTTAAAAAGCCCGATCCAGTCACTGCTGCTCCAGACATGCTGGGCCCCTAAGCTGTAATGGCACTCGACTCGGCTTTGGGGGAAGTAGATACGCCCCACGTTACGGAACTCCACCTTCCAGGTACCCTCCATGGTGAGGATGCGGCCTGAGCCCAGGCACTTCCAGCTGCGTGAGGGAGGAAGGGCAGAAATAAACACAGTCATACACACAACAGACATGTCGACCCTGCAAACACACACTCTGCTATCATAGGGCAGGACAATTAATGCAGCAACATGAAGATAGGAGCAGACAACAGGAAAGCAATAAGGATAGATGTGTAAAAGGGTGGTGCTGGGGACTAAAGCCTCCTTTCAAAGGCATCTTGTGCCCAATTTGTGCTTCTTTTTCAGAAAATCGCCACGCCTCCCCCATTGACAACTTTTACCATCAAGCACCTGCCTCCAAACGGACTCCGCACGAACCTGAATAAGGATTACCGATAATAATTACAAAAATAAAGACAAAAATTCTGCCCATGGGAGTTTTACTTACACAAAAGTGTTCTGAGGGCAGAACAAAGTATGACTGGCTCAGAGAGATAACCGATCAGATTGTAGAGGAGGTGGGTCCAAGCAATCAGCAATCAGATGTCTTGATCCCGCCTACTCTAGTTGCTTGGACCCATCTCCTCTACAATCTTATTGGTTATCTCTCTGAACCAATCATTTTTTGTTCTGCCCTCAGAATATTTTTGTGCAAGTAAATCTCTCACAAGCAAAATTTCAAATTTCCTGTTTTTGTGCATCCGACTTAAATCGTCAGTGCTGAACATCCAACAGGGGGAGCTGTGGGCAGGACCCAACAGTTGGAGCAGCAAAATGATGAAGCAGCCACATTTCACAATCTCACTCACCGCTTACTGGCTAACAGCTAACACTTTTGGGGTTCATGAATGTCACAGCAGAGGGAATGTACGATACCTCTGCTCACATTGTTACTCATCTATGATGCCATTTCATATATTTGTTCCAAATAAGAAACAAAAAAGCCAAAAAGATTATGCAGGACAGCAGGGGAGTTTGTTTACTGTCAACAAAAGATGAGTCAATAGCAGTGGGTTAGTGTGATGGGGGTGGCAACAAAAAATAATCAAAAGAATATATCTTCATACACACCCTCATCAATCCTGGGCAAAAGACTAGTCTGATTCAGTAACGACCTCAGATTCAAGTTATGATTACAAAAAAACACTGCAGTACTGATGCTTGCAGTTGATGGTTATGTTCTCTGGTCTCGTGGTGGTCAAAGCACTCATTGATTCAGGTAACTGATGTTTTTATTTATATTAACTTTGTTTCGTGGTGATCAGTTACTATAGGCTGATGACAGCACAGAAGCATCTCGGCGTGGGGGGGGGGAGAACAGATGGAAAATGGGTGAAAGGTAAAGTGTTGGGAAATAGTCCCAGGAGTCTAGGGATGTTTTTTTCGGAGAAGTAGTAAGGGGGGATGCTGCAACTTGAGAAGATCATCGAGCTTCTGCCATATGACCGAGTAGCCACGTCTGTCATAAACAGATCGGCCCCAAACATCAGCCCCGGATGACGGGCCGGTACGTTACAACATGGATCACAAGGGCCACAGCTAAATCAGTAAAACGAAGTTTTAATCATGCAGCCTAAAGGCATTTAAAAATGGATACGTGGACATTATACTAGAATGAGATTTCTGGGCCCGATCTGCCATGATGACCTTGATAAACACACACACGTGTGTGGGAAGCTCGGTAGGACGGGGTGAGATGCTGCCCGGTCGTTCTACTAAGCAGCGGCAGCACAGTTTTTATAACTGTTACATGACGTTGTCATAGGAAAATGCCGCCGGTATCCTCACTTATCAATGCACATCAACGACCAGTCCTGCTCCGCACAGGCGGGACAGTACAAATCAAGAATCTGCCGGTGGTCTCCTAAGCCAACGAACAGCAATCTCCGAGATGCATACGACCTTATATAACCTCACTGCAGCTTATTACAAAATTCATACAAGCAATGTTAAGAAGATCACGAAATACTCACCCGTCGTAGACAGACTTATAAACCAACTAAAAGTAAAATCATTCAACACTATAAATGATCCTTTGTTTCTGGGTTTCTCCAGAATAAAGAAAATGAGCAGATCTCGTCCTGAAAGTATCACTTGCTTCAACTCAGCGCCTATAACAACAATAACAAAAACACTGATATGACGGTACTGTGCATTTCACGAAAAATGGGAAATGTAGTTTTAACTTAGCCGTAGGACGTATATAATATCCCTGTAAAGACTACAGTTTCCAAGTAAGGCAAAAGGCCGGAAGCACAATGCTGTGTCCGGCCCTGACGTCTATGGGGGATGGAGTGTGATCTGTAAATTTATCCTCTACGTACCCTCTGAATTAATGTTACTCACGCTGGGTGAAGTTTAATACAAATGTGATGTTCTCCTTTTTTCAGAGAACGAACTTAACCACTTTACCAGCTGCGAAAAATAAAATAATGCCATTTTTGGAAATACACCATCGTCATCATAAATTACACAGTTATAAAAAAGATGTCCTTACATGTCAAAACAAAAAACAGCTTTAAATTCGAATCAAAATCAAAGCAGAGACATGACCTTGGTAAACAGCGTGTCGGGTTGCAGCTGACGCTCAGTAACCTGAGACCGGAGAGTGAGGGCCGCTGGATTTCATCATTAACACGGCACCGAGTGTCTGCGTCTGTGTCTGTCAGAGTGCAGCGTGTGTATGTCTCTGGCGTGTGTTATTCAGACCTTAACGTGTGTCTCTGTGTTGCATATTTTTTCATTGTGAGTTGTGTGTTTTTAAAAGACCAGTGAATGTATGTCTGTTATTCAAAGAACAATGTGTCCACATGCGTTTTCCAGAACACTGTGTGTATCCCAGTTCAAACGGCAAAGGGCGTCTGCCTTATCCAGTATGCTTAGGGCCATTAATTGTATACTTATCACTGTGGCTAGATGAATGAATACTCAGAGCTCGTCTCTGTTTTTTTTTTCCTTTGCTTTGCAATGCGTGCACCCTGAACGTTGGTATTTTCGCGAATTATATTTTCTCATGTGGCCACCAGATGGCGCTGCGCTTAAATCTTTGCTTCACACCCGGTAATAAAAGATTTGCGGCATGGCAACTATGTGAATCTTCAAGTGTGGTGGTGCTGTTCTGCTTCGCTGGTGTTGATTTAGTGCATACACAGTTCTGATAATGCTGTGTAGGGCCTTTCCATTTTGCTGTTGTTGATAAAAGGGCATTTGGCCCGTTCCTTGTCTGTCTTGGGCTGAAACTCATTACTCATTAATCAATGGGTAATTCATGCCATACCTCACTGTAACTCAACAGGTCAGCAGTCTGACAATAGAATTAAATAGTATACAGCTCCAGTGTCAAATTCCATAGATTGTTTCATGTTTACAACCTACAGCTTTGCTTTTATCTGTTGTATGGTGATTGTAAATACTTGGAGGACCAGCCTTTGTTTTCATTAAAGTTTGTCTTCAGTCATAGCTTTTGGTCATTATATTAATCTGAAATGTCAATTACATACATTTACTACTGTAGAGACAAAATGGCTGGATCATCTGTGCACAATAAGTTTCAATGCTGAAGTTCACTGTTTAATTGTTTGAGGGTTTTGTAATTGACTTATTTCTTATTTGTTTATATGTTCCTTAGGGCTCTTGGAGGCAAAGTGTCATGGATTGGCCATTTATAATTCTAGAACTTTCCAATTTAGGTTTGTAAGGTTTTGCCCATTGCCTGCTTTGTGTTTTGGTTTCAGTGGCCAGTTACTAAATACATAGTGGAATGTGTCTCTCCTTTCCATGAACTGGAACCAAGAAACTTAGATGTATTTTTGTAACAGAACAGTAAGAATGACCAAAACCCTGCTTCGCTCAGTTCACAAAATGACCCAAATACCAAATGAAAGTCAGAAATACACGTTCTTGGCAAAGACTTTGGCTTGCAGCTTTCCTGGCCAAAGAAATCTGCGTGACAGAATGCGTCTGTCTCTACGTGCACGTGTGCATCTCTGGCATCTCTGCATTCAGCTTTATTTTTATTAATAAGACTAATGCTCTACACTTATGAGCAACCCATTCTCCAGTATGATGGATACTTAACGATATCCCGATGTAAACATCAGGGAATGGCACACTGATCTATTGAATACACCAAGGTGTAGGTAGGAACTTATATTCTGCTGCCTTGGGCTCCAGCCTGACTGGTATCACTGCTGCACGCTGTATTGACCTGGCTGCTGTTGAAATATGTAGATGTTTCCCAGAATGCTTAGCACACTCTGTGCAGCTGTAGGCTAAAATTCAGCATTAGTCACTGCATGGTCTGATAATACTGCATCTTCAGTAAATATGTGATGTAACACATTTCAGAAAAGCTTTTTATTTTTGAGCAGTGGACAAACTAAGTTATTTTCGAATGTGACCTGTCATGGAAAGTAGCAGTTTGTGTATGTTTTAATGGACATTGTGCAAACCGGCCTTCTTACAGAAGGGGTCATATGTAAACAGGAATCTCTGAGTCCACACCCCCTAGCCAGAGTGTGGTGTAAATGTTAATGCTGTTATGCTATCAGACCTGCATATTTTAGGAAATGTATATTTTTTGATAGACTGACCAAGTGAAGTGCTTTATTTATCCCAGGTGGAGAAACTCTGGGGCACACAGTGCATAAGAACAATACAGGTGTGGAGAAGCAGACACTGATATTGAAGTAGAGGAGTGGACAGGAGGTTGAGTGGCACTGCTGCTTAAAGTGGTCATGGATTGACTAATCTGAGTCAGAAGGGTAACCAGGTACAGCTGGCTGGAACTTCTGGAGAAGGCATCAAACAGCCTTAAGGCCAATGAGAAAAGCAGTTCTGTCATGGGAGGAGCTTTAGGGTAGGAGGAGCTTCAGGGTGGGAGGAGCCAATGGCTAAAGAGGCCTGCAGGTATAGCAGCATGAAGGCTATGGCTGATGTTGGTGACAGTGGCTACTACTTTTCCCATAATCCTCCGTTCAGCAGCA
The DNA here is from genome assembly GCA_026777985.1 of Mormyrops attenuatus. Lineage (NCBI taxonomy): Eukaryota > Metazoa > Chordata > Actinopteri > Osteoglossiformes > Mormyridae > Mormyrops > Mormyrops attenuatus. The sequence continues at coordinate 1,138,485 of JAODKC010000041.1, read as the reverse complement.
GGCTGTCCAGGCTTAGCTCAATAACAGAGCCAGCCCTTCTGAACATTTTATTCACTTGCCTTTTGACAATGTTGTTCCCTACAGCATAATTAAATACACTGTGTATGGATGGTAGAATATCCACTGTATTGACTTTATTTACTTCGTCTTGATTGATGAAAATGAGTCTGGATGGTGTTGAAAGCTTTGGAAAGCAGAGAGTCCTCAACCTCCAGAACATCCACATCAAGTGATATGGATCCAAGCCCAGGAAGATCATCTGAGACCCCAGTCAGCCCAGCAGTGGCCTCAGCTCTGTGCTGAGATCAGGGAAATGTCACCACTGCCTGAAAGCCAGCACAGCAAGGCCAAGGCACAGCTGATTCTCCAGGCAATTTGGAGCCTCCATGAGTTGAGTGTCTACGACACATGCTTAACATCAGCTTACTCACCATGCACACATCCAGCCCCATATCTACTGCCACAGTGCGGCTCATGTATGGAAATACTGACTTATTCATTAGACTCTTTGCACTACCACCTGACACCTTACTACTCCAATGCACACTATGCATGTTTATTTTTGATTATCATTTAATGTTTATTGTTTAACACTTTACTGGGTAACACTTTACTTGAGGGGACACAAATAATGTAGCAGCACACCCTTACTTAATGCATTAATTAACCAGAAACTAAGTGTTAGTTATGTACTGACCCCATGTTCGTTTATGATTAATCAGTCATAATGGTTCATGTATTTCATGCAGCTACTGTATTTGTTCATGATTTGTGCTTCATTAGTAACTGATGTATTAACTTACTTGTGCCCCTTCGAGCAAAGTGTTACCATTTAATGTCTTATCGCTTCATATTTGTATCTCCACAGTCTTGCAGTTATGCAAACAAGCATTATACTGTACTGCACATTGTGCTGAGTATAACTGTATGTAATGAATCTGTGACTCTGTGCTCAGCTAATTGCTGAGGGTCCCAATGCTCCTTTGCTGAAACCATGCTGCCATAACACACACACACACACACACACACACATAATATATATCTGTATACCCTTAAGGGGTAGCATGATGGTGCTGTGGTTTTGGGTTTGTGTCTCCACCAGGATTCCATGTGTGTGCAGTTTGCTTGTTCTCCCCATATCATTGTTAGGTTTCCTCCAGGTCCTCCAGTTTCCCACCACAGTCCAAAACATGCTGAGGCTAATTGGAGCTACCAAATTGCCCATAGGTGTACTTGTGTGAGTGAATGGTGTGTGAGTGAATGGTGTGTGAGTGTGCGCTGCAATGGGTTGGTGCGCCATCCTGGGTTGTTCCCTGCCTTGTGCCTATAGCCTTTGAGATAGAGACAGAAAATTGGTGGATGTATCCTGATAAGTTAGCATATAGGCTGGTAAGAAATACAAGCTACTGGGGTGAACCTGCTAAATTATCTGCTAAAATTGGAGTTGTTCTCAAACTGTGGATATACGCCATTATGACGTGCTGGTGGGCTTCTACATTGCTGATGCCGACACTCCAAGCCCACTAATCACCACTGCCTTTCATGTTATGGGTCCATTTTTGATGGAGCCCTTCTTCTTCTGTAATTGTGATTCAGTAAAAAATAAATAAATAAATAATCACAAACATGCTGCCAGTTTTAATTTGACTGTATCGTGATTTATGACCAGGACGTCTTGGTGTAGTGGAAATTCTTTGAGTGATTATGGTTCACTGCCATCCAGCTATGTCAGTATATTATCATATTGGCAGTATTAACTAACTGCATTGTTAACATCTCCCCTGTGTGGCATTTTTATTATTATTATTGAAGCCGCATTTAGACGCAAATGAAAGGAGACCCAGGCCTGACAGCCTCCATTCGGCTTGTTGACAAGGTAAGTAGGACATCCTACAACTACTGTGCTGGTCAGGGACAGAGGACGGTGAGAATGTGATGTGTGAGCCGGGAGTGCGTAGAATTAGAATTAGAATTAAAATGTACTTTATTGATCCCCGAGGGAAATTCTAGTGCATTCAGCAGCGAGCGTGCAAACAAAACAAGAAACAATTACAAGCAACGTGCAAGCAGATTTAAAGATAGAAATAGAATCCTGAGAAACAGGATAATACAAATATCAATGAAATAAATATTAAGACGGGAAACGGTATTCCATAAATAAATTAGTGGAGGTAATGTACCTGAAAGCAGATAGCACCGGACATTACTACTGCAAGATGAGCTGCTTCCTGACATGTTATGGCTTGGGATGGGGAGTGGCAAGCAAGGCAGAGGCGCTGTGATGTCTGGTGGCAGACACGGCCCCCAGTAGCGTTTTCTAGGAATGAGCTGGTGGTTAAATGTGTTCAAGGATAGCGCCCCCTGAAGCAGACGGGCTGAATTGTTCTTTATATTGTCCAGTTTTGACAACATCGTCATCTTTGCTGCTGCCTTCGGTGTCCAGGGTCAGACCTGAAGACCTGAAGCTCCTTAGAAACTGGACCAGCATGCATTTAGGGCCTTGAGCTGACCGATAAAGGGTAGACACATGATGTCACAGCAGGGGGAAGTCACTGCGCTCACACTAACTGAGTGGCAGCGTTAGCGTTCAGCTTGCATGTCTCAAAAACACATTTAGAATGGAAAAGAGCTGTCGTGCCATTGATCTTTTTACCGAAAACTAAAGAAGAGAGATGTAAATGGATCCCTGCAATCTGCAGAAACAGCTGGAATCCAGGCTCTGAAATGTGAATTTGCCACTGCCATTTCATATCAGTGATGTTGGATTTTTGGGTAAAATCACACCCAATTATATTGTATTGATTAATCATTAAGGAAGTGTTTTGCCTCGTTAATTTATGTTCTTTTTAACTGTAAAGTTTTTGTCAGCATTTCTTAAGAGATACTGAAAAACTGTATTCACTCCTCATCGTATTAAACCTTACAGAGTGCTGGCATTTCTTAAAAAAACATCCATGACGATGAGCCTTGTGTTCTACAAACAAAGTGTGGGATGGTTAGATAGTGTTAGCTAGCCAAGACAAACCTAGTTTTCCTTACAAGGGGCTACTGCACAAAGCAAGTTGAGGCAGTGCATTTCCCCAGCTTAGAAGCCTGGTATATATAAATGTCAGGAAACCTGATTCCTGGCCACATATGGCCAGGAATCATGGTGCATGAGTCGTTTGGTAAGTTGTACGGACCTCTGTCGAGTCCAACTGCCTCCTGTCCCCTGTCTCCTGACGTCTGTCCCCTGTCTCCTGACGTCTGTCCTCCTGTTTTCTGACGTCTGTTCTCCTGTCTCCTGACGTCTGTCCTCCTGTCTCTTGACATCTGTCCTCCTGTCTCTTGACGTCTGTCCTCCTGTCTCCTGACATCTGTCCTCCTGTCTCTTGACGTCTGTCCTCTGGTCTCTTGACATCTGTCCTCCTGTCTCCTGACGTCTGTCCTCCTGTCTCCTGACACCCGTCCTCCTGTCTCCTGACACCTTCGATTGGGTGTTTCCGAAGCCCACCCAGACTCCGTGCTGCACTGGTCAGAAAGAGCATCACACAACCCCGATTCCAAAAAAGTTGTGACTCTGTGTAAAATGTAAATAAAAACTGAAAGCAGTTATTTGCAAATAATATCATTTTGAATCATATAATAAATCATATAATTTTAGAATTTAATTGAAAATAGAATAAACATATCAAATGTTTAAAATGAGAAATTGTATTGTTTATGACAAATATATGTTCAATTTAATTTGATGCCAGCAAGATGTTTCAAATAAGTTGGGACAGGGGCATGTTTACATCTGTGTTGCATCAGCACTCTGCAAACTGAGGAGACCAGTCGGAGTTTTGAAAGTGAAATGTTGTTCCAATCTTGCCTGATATTGGATTTTAACTGCTCAACAGTTCAGGGTCTCCTTTGTCGTATTCTTCATTTCATGATGCTTCAAATGTTTTCAGTGGGTGACAGGTCTGGACTGCAGGCAGGCCAGTCTCGCACCTGGACTCTGCTACTACGGAGTCATGTTGTTGTAAGACGAGCAGAATGCAGTTTGGCATTGTCTTGCTGAAGCAAAAAAATATAACAATAAAATTTCTTAGTTTCAACTTCTGATATGTTATCTTTGTTTTATTTTCAATTAAATGCGGGTTTATACGACTTATAAAACATTACATACTATTTCTATTTACATTTTACACAGGGTCTCAACTTTTTTGGAAACGGGGTTGCACAAATCTTCTAATTCTAATGCTCACAACTGATAAGTTTTCTATGATGTTGGTGGTGTGCAGTTCTCATTCATTCTGTCACATGCAGGAGCACAGAAGCATTTTGTTTCAACCAGGAATGCTAGTTTATCATTTCGTATGATCTTTTGCCATTGGCATTTGTACATATTGTAAATAGCCATAAGCACTGAGTCTTGAGTTTGATCGTTTGTGTAGTTTTCAATGAAAGTTCAGTGATTTTCTGTGGACTCGTTTCCTAGTTGGCTTGCCAGCTATGCTGAGTCCGTCAGCTCAAATCACATGAGAAGGAACCATGCTGGGATGGCAGGGTTATAGATAATTTCTTACAAAAGAAAGGAAAGTAGGATTTGCATAAAAGTAGCTGACCGACTATTTTGGTCATTCTGCCAGCTGGTTAAAAATCACCATTTATCGCTGCTTGCCATCCTGTTCCAACACAATTCATTTTTAAGAGTGTTAATACAGAGAGCTGGTGCTTATTGTGAAGATATCCAATCTTCTGTTGGTCCAGTATATTTTGTAACAGGGTCAGAGGTCACACTGCTTTTTAGTGGGACACACAGATCCTGAAATGATGTTTCTGCACCACCTAATCTCTCAGGCTCATCATGGGTGTCACCGCATGTCACGGCTTGTTTCTGGCTGATTGTCTTGGACCCATGAGGAGACGCCGTGAGCCTCTGTCATCCAGGGTCTCTGGAATTTGTACCCTTGACCAGGGCGATTTGTCTGAACCGCTGCTGTAAATGATCCTGCAGAGAAAATAAGCAGCAATAAAAACGAGCTGGAATTCCTTCTGCTGGACCTTGAAACATGAAGCCCCTCATTATATCAGAGAAACGGCTCAGAGCTCCTGCGGCGCTGGCTGAGGTGCGCTGTGGCCAGGCGGCCTGGGGACCTGGTGTCCGGCAGGTTACAGTGATGCTGGACCAGCAAAATATAACTTTATTTCTTGTTTTATACACATATGTTTATTCATGTTACAATAAATGGATAGGTGTATCAGTATGTCAAGTCAAGATTTTGTTTAGTGATTTTCGTTTACAGGGAGAGTGTATTTGTCATGTTATTCATGCTGTCCTGAATCAGTTTCACAGAAAAAAATGAGTTAAAATAGTGTCTGTTTCGATTTTGTGACTTTTAATATATTTTTTCCAGCATTTCCACACATAGTGATATTCAGAGAAGTCAGGTACATTGAGGAAGCATCTTATCATAGGGCTGAATCGACATGTCAGCACATGTATAAGTTATGATGAGGGGCATCAGGGGAGTAAAGGCGACGAGTCCTGAAGGCGACATCAGATCACCTCGATTTTTACCCCATAGCAGAAATAATGGCTCTTTTTTATCATGCAGATTAACAATCCATATGCATTTGAAACATTACGGAAATCCAGGGGGAGCTTTAAATACCAGAAAGACTAGGAGGAATTTCGGATAGGGTAAGGAAGAGAGAAGACAAAGGAGAGGAGGGAGCGAAGGAGAAGGAGAGAGAGGATGTACCAGAGCGCAAGGGCATCCTCGCTGGGGAGGTGTTTAATATGCACAGCCGGGTCGGTCCATCTGCCACGTGCAGCGGTCCCGTCGTATAACTGTCTCGGCAGCGCGGCCGCGTAAAGGATGACTCCGATTTCCATGTAATTCCGCAGAATTAATGGCGGCTTTCCGCAGGATGGGCCAGCAGGGAATGATTAGTGTTTGATCGTCCATCTGATCGGATACCTGGTGCACTGTGGCCAGTCCGGTCTCAATGGGGGGGGGGAGGCTGTAGCCAGGCCAGCTTTAACGAGAGGAACTGTAGCC
>JAODKC010000041.1:1122402-1132416 GCA_026777985.1 Mormyrops attenuatus | reverse complement strand
CCCCCCCCCCCCCCCCCCCCCCCCCCCCCCCCCCCCCCCCCCCCCCCCCCCCCCCCCCCCCCCCCCCCCCCCCGTTAATGCAGCTGCAGCCTCATACAGAATTCGGGCATCAGCTCTAGATTGAAAGAGCAGGAATTGATGTTAACTGTGGGGGTTTATTTTCAGATGGAATTGGATTCCTGCCCCCACTAGCCCCGCCTGCCTCCCAGGCTGCGGCATTTACAAGCAGGCAGCCATTGCTCTTTACGAGCCGCCTGGGTGTGCATCAAAGCTCATGTCTGATCAGCATGGAGCAAGCCGCTTCACACACAGGTGCCGCAGGAAGAGGGGACTTATCAAGAGGAGGCGCTGCGGAGGCAAAAGAACAGGGCCAGAGGAGCAGGGGCAACAGGGGAAGGGACAACAAAACCAGGGGCAACAAGAGCAGTGATGCAAGAGCAGGCACAACAAGGGCAGGAGCAACAAGAGCTGGCGCAACAAGCAAGAGCAACAGGAGCAGGGGTGACATGAGCAGGGGCAACAAGAGCAGGGGCAACAAGGGCAGGGGTGACATGAGCAGGGGCAACAAGAGCAGGGGCAACAAGAGCAGGGGTGACATGAGCAGGGGCAACAAGAGCAGGGGTGACATGAGCAGGGGCAACAAGAGCAGGGGCAACAAGAGCAGGGGTGACAAGCAAGAGCAACAAGAGCAGGGGTGACATGAGCAGGGGTCCAGGAAGAACACAGGAAATGAATCTATCAGTTTTAATAAACTGCACCAAAATTATGTCTCAATTTTCAAACGAATGAAAACTGAAATAGAGTAAATATATATTAGGCATTTTGTCAATTAAATAGAAAACGTTCTGTCCTGGAAAATCAGAGAATATTTCTTGAAATTGATGAGCTCCTGCAATAAACATTTCAGGTGGTTTCTGGCAAGCAGTAAATCCTGTCAGCAATTTATATATATCAGATGTTCAGGCATTTTAAAGGCGGCTCTCCAAGTCGTGCACAGAGCACCGAATCGCTCTGGAATGCATTATATCATCCTGCTTAATCATAATAACTGTTCTACAGACGCACATTACATATGTTTAGTTCATATTCACATAAGAACTGACGAATATCCACAAGATTAGCAGATGAAGTGGCTACACAATACTTAGTTGTTACGTTTTACATTTAATAGCATAATGACCTGACCAATAGGATGAAGGTTGAATATTCCTGGATTTTTGGCCATTGTTGATAAGCGCTTTTTCGGAATGGAATTGCAGTGTCCTGTAGCCTTTGGAAGAAAACATGATCAGGCAGCCTGCATCATAAGGGTGTGATTCAAATACACTCACTGTGATTCATCTTAGCTGATCTGCATTTTGTACTCTAGGGGGCGCTCCATAACATCATTAGTGTTTGCAAGCAAATATAACCAGGACACTGTCAGAAGCGAAAATGTAAAGGCTAGAAATTAAACACTGTATATATGTGTTCTTGGTAGCTGATATACATTAGATATTTATTTTTAGTAAGAACATTATTAGTGAGAATATTTTTAGTATGCTAGTACTAACGACAGTAACTTAGTTCACCCAAAAAATCACACACAATACATTTTGTGGTAATTCTAAAAATAGTATATAATGGCAGCATTATGTGTGTGTATCCATGCTATCTGACAAATGTTAGTTTATAACCACTCTGGTCTCCTCTATATAATACACAACCACTGTGACCCATGACTGGGTGAGGAACAGAGAAGCTGTAGTTTTTATGGGCAATCAAAACACTAGGAATGTGGCCCAGAACAAAGATGTACTCTACTGAGGGCAGGGAGAAAGATTTCCGTCATTCCTTGGAAAACAGAAAAGGTGATTTCGGTATTTTTGGGGAGTTTGCTAATTTAATTAGATTTTTCCTGATTTTATTAGTTCATGATTTTATTTTGTTATACTAGTTAAATAACTTGCCCAGCTAATTGCTTCTTCAAGAAATTCTCTTTCACCAGTAAAAATCCAGACCAAATATTTGTTTCAACCTACTAGTTGAGCATAATGAGTCCCAGTCACATAGTACTCAACTGGTTGGTTGGAACAAAATCATGGTCTGGATTTCTGCTTTCTGGACCTGAACTTTTCACCTCTGCTCGATGGTTGTATGAGACACAGCTGAACCAGTGTGCCAGTGGACGCATTTAAACCAGTGCGGGATGAAAGTGGGGATGCGTTTCACTCCCTTCCTTTTGTTGGTCCCCAGTTCTGATCCCGTACTTGTGTTTTTGGCTTTGACTGGCTTAGTCTTCCTTTTTAAATAAAGGCATGCTGGAGGGAGGTGTCTTAATGTGGGTGTCTCCTGGTTGTCCCAGTCCTGAGCCAAACTCTGACGAATAGGGGCTCATCCTGAATTCTTCCTGTGTTAAATTGTTTTTAATAGTTACAGGGGTGTGGACTCAAGTTAAGGTCGACGTACAAACTCATTGTTTACATACATAGTGTTATTCTTCATGTTTAATTGTGTTCTAATAATAAATTGTTCTTTTGGTGTTTTGGAAGAACAGCGTTTTACAGTGTGCCTGTATGAGGTTTAGCACCCCTTCTGTTTTGAACTAGGACTGCAGGATGTCATCACTGTGCATTTTCCCCTCAGGCTGCTGCTCAGGCTGGACTATTATATACAAACGAGCAATGAAGTGAAATGTGAAGGTGCATTAATGGCTCTCCTCCTCTGCCCCCCTGTAAAGCGGCCCTCCTTACAAAGCCTTTTCCTCTCTCACACCAGCATCTTTTCATCTTCCTCTATTTGTTTTTGGTCGTCCTCCGTCTTGGTGTGTCGTTCTCATCCCTGTATTTTGCTGTCCTCTGGCTCGCTGACCTTTCAGCTCTTAGATGAATCTCCACAGGACCACATCTCTCGGTGCAGGCCTTGGGTTACGAGTCTCTGGGGAACTGCAAAAAAGTAACGATTCTCATGAAAGAGCCCGTTTAAAGGCTCCAGCACATTTCTTCATTTCTCCATAATAATATTCACTTGAATGAGGAATGGGCTTAAAACAAAAAAGACTTTTCAAATGTGGCAGCAAGGAGGTAAGGTAGAGACAAGGTGACACAGCCCAAGGTGGGGAGAAGGTGACAAAGAAGGTAACAGGCCAAGGTGGGGAGAAGGTGACAGAGAAGGTGACACAGCCCAAGTGGCAAGAAGGTGATACATACTGCATAATGTTCTATTTCTGTAGGACGAGATGTGTGAAGCTTGAATTCTTGGATGTGTTTCTGTGACTTTTTCCATTTTCACATTCCTTCTCATTGCATTTCCATCATGCTCTCAGTCTCTTAATGCTGGAATAAGCGTGATGAGACTGCTAAATACCACAGGTTCTGCAGCATTAGTTCATGGTCCATAAGTCAGTATGATTTACCCGAGGACTCATGGATGGTGTTGCCAGGGCCGGCTCTCCACTCTCAAGGCGACGCAGAAGCCTCAGAGATCTATGAATCTGTAAGCGCTTCCTTCACCCCATTTTAATTTTTCTCTTATAAAGCAGATTCCAGTCCAGCACCGTCCACCAGCAGCGCTAAAGTTGTAATGAAGCCATTAAGCCAATGGCCCCTTCTGATGAGCATCTTCAAAAGCAGCTGATATTAATCATGGATCAAGCTGCCTCCTTGAGCCCCTGGGTACCCCCCCTCATCGCTGCCGTGACCATAAATTAGCGACTGCTGCTTCCCCACAGTCTGATGGTAGTTCTGGCAGAGGCCCAGAGTCCACTGCTAACAGACTGGGAGGACACTGTCACACACACACAGATGCTGTCACACACTCACACACACACTGTTACTGTCACACACTCACACTCACAATGTCACTGTCACACATTCACACATACACACACACTGTCGTTGTCACGCACACGATTACTGTCACACACACTCACTGTCACATATTCTCACACACTGTCGCTGTCATACACACTATCATTGAGTATCACACGCACTGTCACACACTCACACACTGTCCCTGTCACACTCACTGCCACACAGTGTTGCTGTCACACACACTGTCAGTGTCACACACTTACACACTGTCACTGTCACACACAGTCACATACACTGTCACTGGCACACACTCATGCACATGCTCACTGTCACATACACTGTCGCTGTTGCACACACTGTCACACCTTCACACACACTGTCACACACTCACTGCCACTGTCACACACATTGTCACACATACACTCACACACAATCACTGTCACACACTCATTGTCATACACACTCATGCACAGGCACTGTCACACACACATACACTTATATTTAGCTGGTGCCTCACCCCCCCCATATACTGCAGTGCTGCTCTGCTTCACTCACGCACACATTTAGCTGGTTGATACAGCCCGTAACCTGAAGCGCTGCCCCCCTCCTCCTTATCTGAGAAATAAGCATTTTTACAGAGTTTGAGCTGTGAGCAGCAGATAGACTGTAAATCTGCCCATAAAAACATAGAGCTGTCAGAGGTGCCGTTGGCCATCAATCCGCCACAGCAGCCGCTGATGAAGGGAAATGGGTGATAAAAAAGAGCATTTTAGCAAAATTATGTGCAGCCTTCCATTGGCAGAGTGCTGCAGCAGCATCAGAGCAGAATCCTAATCATGCTCTGCAGTGCGTCTGTTAGAGAGAGAGGGAGTAAAAGAGGGATGGGGACAGAGAGAGGAACAGAGAGAGGGACAGAGGAAGGGGAAGAAAAAGGGAGAGAGGGAGTAAGAGAAGGATGGGGACAGAGAGAGGAACAGAGATGAAGGGGAAGAAAAAGGGAGAGAGGGAGTGAAAGAGGGATGGGGACAGAGAGATGGGAAGAGAGAGGAAGAGGAAGAGAGGAAGAGGAAGAGAGAGAAAGGGAGTGAGAGAGGGAGAAGGGGACAGAGAGAGGAAGGGGAAAAAAGGGAGAGATGGAGTAAGAGTGGGATGGGGACAGAGAGGGACAGAGAGGGGAAGGGGGAGAAAAAAGGAGGGATGGAGTAAGAGAGGGATGGGGACAGAGAGGGGAAGGGGAAGAGAGAGAGAAAGGGAGTGAGAGAGGAAGAAATGGACAGAGAGAGGGACAGAGAGAGGAAGGGGAAGAAAAAGGGAGAGATGAAGCAAGAGAGGGATGGGGACAGAGAGATGGGTAGAGAGAAGAAGGGGAAGAGAGAGAAAGGGAGTGAGAGAGGGAGAAGGGGGCAGATAGAAGGGGAAGAGAAATTGAGCAAGAGAGGGAGGGGGACAGAGAGAGGAAGGGGGAAGAGAGTGAGGGAGCAAGAGAGGGAGAGGGGGACAGAGAGGAACAGAGAGAGGAAGGGGAAGGGTGGGAGAGGCCGTCAGGGGAGGATGGAACATTCTGGAGTTATTATAAATCACAGCCCCTCTCTGGCAAATATATCCCCCCAAACTCCCCATTATCCATATTTGCATTTCTGCCTAGATGTTTTTCTTTTGTCTATGTTTCTGTTCTCTTCTATGATTATTTTCTCTTCTCATTGCTACACTCACTCCTTCCTGGGCAAATGCTTCACTCTTCCCTTCACGTCTTTCCTATGTTGATTCTGTTCTTTTTTTCTCTGATTGCTTGTTTCTCTGTGACATGATCAGGTACTGCTAATTGTCTGAGCAAGTTACTGTGAAATTCTTTCTTTGGGTATGTGTCTGTGCCTCTCTCTGCCTCTGTCTGTCTGTGTGTGTCAGTGCCTCTCTCTCTGCCTCTCTGTCTGTCTGTGTGTGTCGGTGCCTCGCTCTCTGCCTCTCTCTGTGTCTGTGCCTCTCTCTCTGCCTCTCTGTCTGTGTGTGTCAATGCCTCGGTCTCTGCCTCTCTGTCTGTCTGATTGTGTCGGTGCCTTGCACTCTGCCTCTCTGTCTGTGTGTGTCGGTGCCTCACCCTCTGCCTCTCTGTCTGTGTGTGTCGGTGCCTCACCCTCTGCCTCTCTGTCTGTGTGTGTCGGTGCCTCACTCTCTGCCTCTCTGTTTGTCTTTCGGTGCCTCACTCTCTGCCTCTCTGTCTGTCTGTGTCGGTGCCTTGCTCTCTGCCTCTCTGTCTGTCTGTATGTATGTCTGTGCCTCTCTGCCTCTGTCTGTCTGTATGTGTTTTACCTCTCTCTCTGCCTCTCCGTCTGTGTATGTGTCTGTGCCTTTCTCTCTTCCAGCCTGTCTGTCTGTGTGTGTCTGTGCCTCTCTCTCTGCTTTGTCTTATTCTGTGTGTGTGTGTGTGTGTGTGTGCGTCTCTCTCTCTCTGCCTGTCTGTGGCTGTGCCTCTCTCTCTCTGGCTGAGTTTATACCCCGCTCTCTCTCTCTCTCTTTCTCTCTCTCTCTCCAATTCTATCTACTTCTGGGTAACCACAATATCAAGGCAACAATGGGGGACAGACCAGCTTGTAATTATCATCCGGAATCTACCTTTAATGCATTAATTAATCTTAATTCTTTTCTTGGCCTGATCTTGTCATGAGTATTGTCATAGAGCAGCATCACACACACTCATACACATACCATGAGGGAGTGTGTGACATCTGATTATCTGCATAACGGTGGCACCTCGACCTTAGGGTCAGCCAGAGCTTAGTGGAGCGTCAAAAGGTCTCTCTTCTTATACAGCATAACAGTGCAGCTGCAAGCTGTACTATCTGCTCTTGCTTTTGTTGTCTTTATAGCTGGGAGCTGTCCTGACAAAAGGAATGGGCCATGAATATTAAAGGAAAATGGCCCAGGGGCTGTGCTGCCACCTGGAGTACTGCAGTGGTACTGCACTCCTCTCTCTCTAAACTGCTTTGAGACCTCCCCAGGGCTTCTGCATGAGCTTTCACATCCAGGTGCTCATCTGCAGATCAGGGCTGCTGCTTGCACTGAAAAAGGCTTAAACTATAAATCACTAAATGATCCATAAATAGCTGGTCACTTTTGGTAGCCCAGCTAACATTCTAACTTGGTGCTACATACATTATGCTCATATATATAATTTATCTATTTTTGTGATAAGCTATATCGCCTTTTAGGTATAATATAAAAGAAATATCATTTTAATGCTCAATTTATGCATCTAATATTTACTTTTCTCACTGTAATTAAATGTAAGTTTCATTATTCAAACAGTTGAAGTAATTAAACTGGCACATTAGAGTAATATAACTGATGCATTACACTTATAAAACTAGTGCAGTAATCAAACTGTTATTTTGTAATAATCAAACTGTCAGAATACAGTGATGAAACATTAATCAAACATTACATTTTTGACTGTACAACAGTAATGATGTGTCTACATTAGGTGGACAAAGTAACAAAAACCAAAAAGAAAAGGATATTAATCCCAAATGAACTAAATCACAGTTACAAACTCAGCTACAAAGGCAGCTGACATTCACTGGAATGATAGTTAGGAAAATGCATCAGCTGTGCAGGAGTAACAATGAGCACTTTGATACACCAGTTACATTGTAACAGTCATGATTACAGTGATCTATCACTGCGTTAATTAAATATTATGTTACAGTACTCAAACTGTCACACGAATCATTTCAGTACATTACAATAGTCAAACTGTTACATTGTAGTAATCACACAGTAACCAAACATTACAATATATGTTATATTTTGGTGATTAAGCATTAGATAAATGAAACAAATACATTGCAGCAATCAAACTAGTGTGTTCCGGAGTTACATGCCTTCTATAGTCTTGAAATAAGCAGTTTGGCAGGACTAGACAAGTACAGCAAGTAAGCATTGAGCTTTGAGGAAATGCCTGGGTTATATTACCGGCTGCTACTCAGAGAAAGAGCCTTTTCCATCCCTGTGGAACTGAGTGTAAAATTATGGCAGAGATTTTACTGAGACTGCAAAAGAACTGCAATATTCAAAAGGGGAGGAAGGGGTATATGTGAGGCAGACAGGTCACAGGCCCCTCACGGTTAGGGGCTGTACTTTGCAGGCTATTTGCTGCGTTCTGACAGACATGAGCTTCACCTCAATGTACATAAGTGGAAGGGGAGAAGCTGGAATAGGTAGGCTGTAAATGAACACTTGCGGTGCTGTGCCATTGGACCCCAGAAAAAATGACATGCACTACCTTGGGTATCAGCCTGGGGGCAGCGGTGTTCACCAAGCAAACTCGAAAGACAAGAGGACAATTTAAAGGCTTCATTTTGAATTAACACTTTCATTCCCGATCTGCTTCTCTTTTTAACACTCAAAGCGAAAAATCCAATACAAGCAACACAAAAAGTTATTTCTTAGGTGCTGACTGCACATGTTACAGTATCTTTGCCATGTGTCTTTTTTACAAGTCCTTCATTTAACTTGAGCCTCTGCCTGCTGCAGTGTATCCCGACTTTATACTGCCTTGTATATGTTCAAGCATCCAAAATCACTCTGCTGGTAAAATCTGTGATTTGTATCCCTGAGCAAACTTTGTTGCCCTGAATGCCGCACAGAATGAATTTAGGAATGTCTGTACCTCAAGTTGAAAGTCTTCAGTCTAGATTCCAAAAATGTGGAAAAATTGTATTTTACAGTGTTTTGGGGGTTAGAGGAACCATGTTCAGGTGGGGGTGGAATGTACAGTGTTTGGGGGATGGAGAAACTGTGTTTGGGAGGAGGTGGAATGTGCAGTGTTTGGGGGATGGACAAGCTGTGGTTGAGTGGAGGTGGAATGTGCAGTGTTTGGGGGATGGAGGAGCTGGGTGGAGGTGGAATGTGCAGTATTTGGGGGATGGAGGAGCTGTGATTGGGTGGGGGTGGAATGTGCAGTGTTTGGGGGATGGAGGAGCTGTGTTTGGATGGAGGTGGAATGTGCAGTGTTTGGGGGATGGATGAGCTGCGTTTGGGTGGAGGTGGAATGTACTTTGTGTAGTAGATGGAGGAACTGTGCATGAGTGGAGGTGGAATGTGCAGTTTTTGGAGGATGGACGAGCTGTGTTTGAGTGGAGGTGGAATGTGCAGTTTTTGAAGGATGGACGAGCTGTGCTTGGGTGGAGGTGGAATGTGCAGTATTTGGGGGATGGATGAGTTGTGTTTGGGTGGAGGTGGACATCACACTGGGCTCTAGGGAGATCAATCAGCAGGATCCAGGCTCCTCTCCTGCTTAATTTCTCTGTGGAGTCATATAAAAATGTGGGTGCGTCATAATTACTTTCATGTGGAAACTGCTGAACTGTCAAGCCTGGCTGTCAAACAAATTAATAGCATGTTGTTTTGGACATATTTACAATCAAATGTTATGTTTTCTCATAAAAAATTTTATAGGAAAAATATCGGTGGTTGAAGTGGTGCAGTGATGAATAGGAAAAGCACATTTAGCAAAGGCAGCGCAAACAATCCCTTCGGCACAGACTAGCTGGTGTGATGTGTAATGCTAGTCCACGTCTTAGAACCCTTTGACATGGATTACACAAGACAACAGGAACCTCAAAAACAACAATAATAATAATTGTACAAAGCAAGAAGTAAGTATGTAATGTGCGTGAGATGTAGGCAGAAAAAAACATACCGTTATTTAGCTATAGTTTTACATATGGTTTCGGTTACATTTGAGGTTGCAAGAAGATGCATTTTGCCTGGCCTTGAAAGAACAATGAAGAATGAAGATAGCAGTCAGTGGTGATAAGCTGGAACAGGAAGCTCAAGCCAGGACAGGAAGCTGCCACGTGTTCATGTCAGGCTTGGAGTGGGATTGGAAACCATCCAAATGATGGGCCTGAACAGAAACACACCATTGTCATCCACTAACAAGATAAGCTGAGGGCTGTCAATCGATTAAAAAAGCTAATTAATCTCACATTTTGCAATGAATTAATCACGACTAATCATGTTTTGTTGTAATGCATATTTAAATGTGAAATCAATAACCAAATTAATGTAGAATAATCACAAAGGATGTATATTTCAGACACTGTTTAACCACAGAACTACACACAGAACTATGCAGTTGCAGAAAGAAAAGATATAACAACGTAGTAGGTCATGAATGACAACAGTACAAAACAAGTGTCCCATGCAATCAAGTATAATCAAG
>JAODKC010000041.1:1089848-1108110 GCA_026777985.1 Mormyrops attenuatus | reverse complement strand
AAATTTAGGTTGTCACAGGCGGGTCATGCATAAATTGTGGGAATTTTAAATTCCCCCCCCCCCCCCCCCCCCCCCCGAAGTGAGCCCTCCAGGCATAAAGGACAAAAAGGGGAGGGGACCAAGGGGACTAAACAACAGGGCAGACACAAAGGGCGGGGAACAGATAGGACACACTGAATAGGACCGGGCATGGCAGGACCGACAAGGCACACAGTACAAACACCACAAAAGGACAGAGGACAGGACAGGGCCGGAGAAATGGCATGACTGCAGGAAACTAGTGGGCGAATTTGTGGCAAGCTGCGGGAGGCCAGCAGGCAAATCCGAGGCAACCTGCGGGAAGCCAGCAGGCAAATCCGATGAAACCTGCGGGAAGCCAGTGGGTGAATCTGTGGTGAGCTGCAAGGAGCCAGCAGGCGAATCTATGGCGAGCTGTGTGGGCCAGTGGGGTCTGGAGAAGTGGCATGCGACGGTACCACTGCGGGCTCTGGAGAAGTGGCATGCGACGGGACCACTGCGGGCTCTGGAGAAGTGGCGTGCTGACTGGCATCAGGTGGCGAAGAGGTGGCAGGATAAGCAGTGTTGTGCTTGACTATTCCTTGCACTTCCACCAGGGGGCTGGTCCCCGTGGTGTTGGTAATCTCTTTGGTCCCAGGACCTGAGGTACCAAAGGCATCTAGTCTGCTGGGTGCAGGGAGTCATGGAAGCCGGAGCAGAGGTGTAGGCTGCCAGAAATTTCTGGGAGGCTGGTCGTTCTGTCAAAATACGATGGATGAAGGATGAAGGACTCGAGGGCAGGCGTTTTTGATTAACCAAAAAGGAGTTTTATTGAAATAAAATGAAATGAACAGGGACTGGAAAGAAACAGGACCATGAGGGATCAAACCGAGAGGACCACAAAGAGGAAGGCCACAGGCTGACAGGAGGAGCAATGTTAATGACCAAACTAGCAACAACAAGACACACAATCACTTAATACCTGGATTAAAGATGGGCAACACGCATCAGGTGTGGCCCACCAGACCATGTGAGGGAGGGGACAGGAGTGTCAGGCAGACATGGCGGTCTGGACATGACAGTATGCTTATTATAATTCCTTTGTTTTAAACGTCTGTAAAGCACTTTGGAAACGCCGTGGTTAAAACAGTGCTATATAAATTAGGGACAGATCTGGGGGGTACCAGTGCTCATGTGACAACATGCGTAAACACATTTTCTTGATGGACTTTTAACTTGGGTGCACTTTGTGGTTGAGTTGCTTTGGTCGATAAAACGTGAAGTTGATAGCAGAAAAAATGATCAAGCTTGTAGAAGCAAAGACAGTCAACAAGTAATCAGAGTGAGTAACATATTTGTAAAAACTGTAAGATGAGACAGCAACACATTGCATAAATAACTTATCGGTTATCAAAATTATGTTTTGTTTCTCAATGCTGGCAATCTAGTGTAAGTAATAGTTGGATGATATAAAGGTCAAATGCATCTGGTCCCCCTAACAGAACAACTGGCCCCAGTCTGGCTCCCAAATTGAAATGTTCTAGAACAGCCACTGATATAAATAAAGATTGATTGATTGAATGATGTGAGAATTGCATGTATGTCCATTGCAATGTCATAATATACATCACACCCCCCACTGCCGGGGCAAATTTGGCCCCAATGTGAAACTCCTACACTACAGTTTCCATATATCTGACATGACAATAATATAGCATATATTTCGTCATTAAAGCACATGGAATCGATGCTCCTGTTAACGGTGTGCTTTTGTCACATGGACGGTGGAGAAGAGCCAACAAAAAACTACTTTAATTTTGTTCATTAAGGAGTCGATTCCATCATGCAGGTCAAAAAAGCACTTAAAAGGTTCAGCAAAAGTGCTAAAAACGTTACGCAGTTAAGCACATTCTCCCATTATCAGCATGGCCACATCCACAGCACTTACCCTAAAAAGAAGGCGTGGCCATGTAAGAAGTATTGCCTAGTTAATTCATCAAGCAAGAAAACGGCGTTACGCCCTTAATGATTCTGGCAACAAGCAAATCGTGGATCATGGACTATGTCATTAACACTGTGAACATCTGCAGAAACCATTTTATTTTGAAAATGAAGGTATAATGGTCTTCTTATACTTGGTCATTCTCATGAACATGAGAATATTTCAACAAAAAACAAAATGATATTGTGAAATTCTGTGTTTGAATTTTGTGCGGAGCAATTGACATTAACTGAACTTGGCACATTTCATGAATCATGCTTAACATTCTCAAGACTATGAGAACATTTCTCAAAACAGCAGAGAATCTGTAATTCATTCTCAAAAGCAAATAATTCCACCAGTGAATTAGTCAGTGCTGAATTACAGTTTTTCTCAATCGGAACATTTCTCAAATGACAATTAACATTTGCAAAACAGCAAGTGTAATCCCCACACCATAATGTCACTTCTGCACAACACAACGTCATTTCTCTTGTGCTTCACACAAGTTTCCAAATGTTTTAGTACATATATGCAAATGGTTTTGTACAACTGTCATCATTTGTCTCATTTCAGAAATGTCATTCACATGCATTTGATAAAAACAGTAAAATCAAATAACACAAAACTAGATCAAATGTTTTGAAATCTTTCAGCTTCACTACAAGTAACCCACGATAGACAATTAATTTGTATAGTGAGATGTACATTCACTTATTCAATTGGTTTTGCATTGTCAATTATTTTAATCTGAAAAACGATTACGAGAGGCAAAATCAAATAGGGAAAATAAGAATTAACTAAAGGACCTGGGCAAACATGGAGCAAACCCAAAAACCAAACAGAGCTTAGAACACACATAGAAACTTCACACAATCACATATACCAAACACATTCTGACGCAATCTAACACAATGACCAACTGGGGAAACGAACCAAGGAGAATTTAAGTAAAGAACTTAAATATACAAACCAGACTGAGCTACCGAGGATGCAGGAGAGAAGAATTAACCTAACAACCAATCTAACGGAACATGAAATGCAAGTGAAACTAATGAACGGGGAGAGATTACAGGACTAGGAAGGTTAACCAAACGGGAAACACTAATCAGGCATCGGAAGTACAAAACTAATACAAAATGGAAGTACAAAGAACCAGAACGTAACACTAGGAGGGTGGACCATGGATGGGAGAACTAAGACAGAAAACAAACACTAGGAAAACCAAAACTACAAACATTGAGGACAAAAGTCACACAAAAATACAAAACAAAATACAATACAAAAATACTTACAGACTGAGCCACACATTAAGCCCACTGCACTGTACAGCCATCCAGGGAACAGGGAAAAACACACTAGGGAAGACTAGGAACTAAGATAGGGAGGGGAAAAGGTGGAATGGCCAGCCATGCCAGGTATGTTGACAAGGTGGATGTCATTTGAATCCTGCATAATGGAAATATACTTTGTATATACACTATATGGACAGAGGTATTGGGACACACTGCCCAAGCTTGGAATTCTGGTGCTTCATTCAGACCTATTGGAATAGGTGTATAAAATCAAGCACCCAGCCATGCAGTCAGTTTTACAAACATTTGTGAAAGAATGGGTCATTCTGAAGAGCTTTGTGAATTCAAGCGTGGTACTGTCGTAGGATGCCATCCTTGCAACAAGTCAGTTTGTAAAATTTCTTCCCTGTAAGACATTCCATGGTCAGCTGCAAATGGTATTATTGCAAAATGGAAGTATTTGGGAACAACAGAAACTCAGCCACAAAGTGGCAGACCACGTAAAATAACAGAGCGGGTAGAAGAGTCCAAAGCTCTGTTGACTCAATAACTGCAGAGTTCCAAACTTCCTCTGGCATTAACTGCAGCACAATAACTATGTGCCGGGAGCTTCATGGAATGGGCTTCCTTGGCTGAGCAGCTTCATGCAAGCTTCACATAACCAAGCACAATGTCAAGGGTCGAATGCAGTGGTGTAAAGCATGCCGCCACTGGACTATGGAGCCATGGAAATATGTTCTGTAGAGTGTTGAATCATGCTTCTCTGTCTGGCAGTCTGATGGACAAGACTGGGTTTGGTGGATGCCAGGAGAATGTTAGCTGTCTGACTGCATTGTGCCAAAGTTTGATGGAGGAGGGATAATGGTATGGGGGTGTTCTTCAAGGGTTGGGCTAGACCCCTTAGCTCCAGTGAGGGGAGCTTGTTAATGCTTCGGCAACCAAGACATTTTGAACTATTCTTTGCTTTCGACTTTGTGGGAACAGTTTGGGGAAGGCCCTTTTCTGTTCCAGCATGACTGGGCCCGAGTGCACAAAGCAAGGTCCATAAAGACATTGTTGGGTGAGTTTCGTGTGGAAGAACTGGCCCATACAGAGTCTTGACCTCAACCCCATCAAACACCTTTGGGATGAACTAGAACGGAGATTGCGAGCCCGACCTTCACATCTAACATCAGTGCCTGACCTCACAAGTGCTCTTCTGGATGAATGGCCAAAATTACCACAGACACATCTTCAAAATTACCATCTTCCACATCTTGTGGAAAGCCTTTCCAGAAGAGCAGCAGCTGGTATAGCTGCAAAGGGGGACCTATTCCATACTGATGCTTATGGATTTAGAATGGGATGTGTTACGTGCCGCTGTTAGTTCATGTTTAGGCTCAGCTCCGCCCACAGCCCTCGTCGTCTCAACTCGCCCTCCATTCTCCGCTTGCTCCGCCTCCACGAAGATCCGGCCCTCGACACGTCTTATGCGCCACTCTTCGCTTCCGTTTCCAAGAATTGAAAAGCTGCCAGCAAGAAACATGGGACAGCCCTGCTCAGTACTTGTTGCTCTTGGTTTGCATTTCTCAGATTGGTATTACTGTGTATGATTCATTTGGTTTATTGGTTCTTATTCTTATATAATTATATGAATTACTCACACTGTTTTTGGATTGTAACATTTGTTTCTAAATGTATGATACATGTTATAAACTCGTCTATATGTTCTGCTTTCTGAAAACAGAATTTGGCTTGGCCATGTGGCAGCCCACTGACATAGAATAGTCTTCCAGAACACATAGTGAAAAAAGTACTTAAGTGCATTTAAGTCAGTGGTAAAATACACTTAAGGGTCATTTACACGCCCCTTACACAAACCCATATTTTGATGTTTCTTTGCACAAAGTGAAGAAACCCACACTTAAGTAAATGGGAGAATATGTTTAGTCAAAATGCTCAGCTAAACGCTTTATTGGCTTAAGTGCATGAGATAACTAGCTGACCCATAATTTTAATATACCTAAAACATTCAGATAATATCAATCTTTGCACAAACAACAAACACTGTATTTCATTTTAGCATTTTTTTTTAAAAAGCAATTCATGTGAATGATTAAATATACGTGTCGAAGGCTTCTCCACCATGCTTCCATTTTCAAATAAAAAGACGTATGTGGATTTCAAGTAGGTTCATACTATAAATTAAAAAGTATATATTCTTTGTTTTCCTTGCTGCCAAAATCATTGACCCCGTTTCCTTGCTTGATGAATCAATTAGAGTTTTTGCATAGCTGCACCTTTTTTGGGTTATGCATGGGGGGTTTGACTGCCCAGCAGATGGGAGAATAGGGGCCTATCCCAGTGTCCCCCAAGGCGAAAGCCCAGAACCCTCACAGACTTAACTGACATCACCCTGAAGAGGCTACAAGGGCTCAAAATGGTATAAATAGGAAGGGGACGGCACATTGCAACGTTACCATGACAACATCACAACATGTTCCTTACTGTCATGAGTTTGGGACTTATTATTTAGGATTCACACTTTCTTCATGGCCAAGGCACTTTGGGGACCAACTGTCTAATTTGAGGCAAATTTGTTCCGGGCTCTTACCTTACAGAGTGGAGAGGTAATTGTCAAATAAACAAATATACTGTTTTTTGTCAAAACAACATCATTAAACAAAAACTAATGGAAGTGGTTTGTTTACCATTTGCGCTTCGGGGCATCCCCTGGTATTCCCGTATTCTATGTCACAACAATATGAACTGTGGATAATTCCTTCAGGCAAAGTTTGCAGAAATGCAGACTTATGGAAAGTGTGCATAAAGGGCTCAAAATATCTGAGAGAGCCCTCATGCACTTGATGATGTGACAGTAGGACAGCCCTAAGCACTCAAGGACTTAGGTGTAAATGGCCACAAAGTCCATGAGTCTGTGAGTCTAGACGCTGGGATTGGGCCTAGGTGTGACTCAGGAGCGTGTAACTTCTACGCACTTTTTCGTTGCCTAATTTGTTGCCTAATGGAAGAATATGGCTCATGGACAAAATCAAGCAAAACCCAAAACTGGGTAACAATTATCCGTTATATCTGTACTTTCACATGCTGCTTGTGCCGTGGTCATGATGGTGAGTAATAAGGACAGAAAGCCTGCTTAGTCTGTGCCTTCGATTTTTTTGAAGTAGGTAGTGATGAATGGGGTTAACGATGAAGTCCTGAAGCACAAACAAATGGTTCAGTACAATGCGCTTTCACTTTTTTCACAAATTCATATTTTTACTGTGGGCACCTCGAGATCTGAGGGCTCAAATCTCAGTCAGAGCTTTCTATTCGTGAATGATCTCCTTGTTTTGAATGCTCCACCAGCTTCTACAGTCCTCCTGCAATCCAGAAACATATATGGTTGGCCACATAGGGATCTTGATTTTATAATAATTATAAGTGTGTGAGCCCTGCATGAACTGGCATCCCATCGGGGGTGGTCTACTGCCCGGTGCTGCCTGGAATATGCTCCAGGCTCAAATCCACTCTGTACTGTAAAAGAGGTTAAAACATGGATGAATATTTTTACACTGAGGGGTTTTTTCAAAGTGGTTTTTGATCATTGCTAAAATAAGATTATTGATGAACACAACAGCTGACTTCACTGTAGAGCCAGTGATGTCACAGATAGAG
Organism: Mormyrops attenuatus; assembly: GCA_026777985.1. Lineage (NCBI taxonomy): Eukaryota > Metazoa > Chordata > Actinopteri > Osteoglossiformes > Mormyridae > Mormyrops > Mormyrops attenuatus. The sequence goes on along the minus strand of JAODKC010000041.1, from coordinate 1,101,180 downwards.
GTGATGCCCCAGACACTCATCCGCTGCCTGTCTCTCTCTGTGGCTTTGTGCATGTGGTGATGTCATAAACAGCCGCACTCTGTTTTTGTCAGGGCACTGAATATTAAACACGATGATGTCACATCTGACCTCTCTTTGTGAATGGGCACTAACTTTTATGGATGCTGTCGCCGTACACAAACTCTCTGTGTGTGGCAGAGCACTGTTAAATGTAAGATTGTCATACACAAGATCTTTGTTTGTGTGAGAACAGTAACCCTTACATGTGATGAGATCATGCACATTCTGTCTCTCTGCGACATCAGCACACTCGAACATTACCATGTCCACTGTGCTACCTCTATCCCTCCACCCACTAAATTTACTCTTACCCTGACTTTACCGTCCATAATTATAAATAATAATTAATTATAATAAATATCTGAGAAGCAAGCACACAGTAATGAATTATTATAAGTAATAATAGCAGTATTATTAATACTTATAAGCTGTATTAGATATAATAGGCCCTAGTTTTGTTTATTACAAAAATATAATATAATATAATATAATATAATATAATATAATATGATGATACCTATTCACTACAACCAAATTAAAATCGACATTTTTGACAATAACATAATATGAGTTTGTCATCAATCTAATTTTAAAAACTAGAAAAAATTAAATATGTTACGGTAATGAGTTTGTGCGAATGACCCATTTGGTGTTCAAAAAGCAACCCATACAGGCCTGGATTTCGACATTCCTCTTTGTGTTTTATCTGCTTATAAAATAGCAATGTAATCAGTTGCATAGTCCAAACAAGTTTATATGCTACGGTGTAGCTGCAATGTATTATTCCAAACCACTTGCTAGTCACTGTCACTAAAACCCCACACATATACACTATTAGGCGTAGAATGGTTACCGGTTAGGTGATTGTCCTGGTCAAATAATCCCGTTGGGGACTCCTGACCTAGGGTATTTATGAAACAGTGTGTGCAAAAATATGGGACAAATTATGTTGTTTCAAAATGGAGTCGCCACAGACAGATTAGCATTTCAGTATCACCCAGAAACATGCAACGCTTTCAGTGTCAGTCAGCTGAAGTACATCAAGACGACAGTGGAATATTCTTGGTCCGCTGTCTTTGTACCTCTCTCTGTCCTGCTCTCACTGGAGAGCAAGTAGGCCGACATGCACTGCAGCGCACGCTCCTGAGGACACACTACTTCCTTTGAACCTATTTCATTCATTTTAATTGAAATAGTTTTTTAATTGGCCAGTCTTTTAGCGTAATTAAGTGTTGGCAAGGCAGATGTCACTTGAATCTAGCCTATGATGATAATATACTTGTAGATGCCAATATATTTCTGTATACTGTTGTGTTTTATAGTCCCTATGTAACTAGGTAATTATTCACATGCGTTATGTATTGTACCATTTATTTCTAAATGTGTAATATATAAAGTTTAATTTGTTACATGTTCGACTTTCTGAAAACTTCAATATTGTTTTTGGCCTTGCAGAGGCGCATGACTTATTACAGCCGTCCAGTTCGCTTAGCTAAAAATGCAATTAAGCGCGATTACTTCAGTAGCTTGTGCGCATAAGGATCATTTACATGCGACACGCCCATATTTTGGTGTTTCTCTGCCAAAAGTGCGTATCTTGCCCAAGCGCGCGTAAACCTCGGACAAGTCGATTGGAGAATACTCGTACTTAAAAAAGTGCGCAGCTAATACTACTTCTTCTTCTACTACTACTAACACTACTACTACTACCTCTACTACTACTACTACTACTACTACTACTAATAATAATAATAATAATATGATGATGATGATGATGATGATGATGATAAGAAGAAGACAAAGCACCTAAACAGTCGTGATCAAATTGTATTACTCAAACATGAGTGAAGCAAGAAAACGCCTCTCGAACATACTGATACTGCTATTTGAGAGGTGTGAGTTATCAAATGATTTTTGCTACATGTTCTCTCTGCCCTCTTGGAGGTCTTGTTATTAATACTCATACCCAAGACCGAATATCTATGTTATGCAGGCCTAATTGAATGAAATAAAATTTAATTTCATTTAATTCCAGAGTCCTTTGTCCTCTAGTGAGAGCTGTCTCCAGGCAGGATGAGCGTCGAGGTTATATAACAGAATCCTTTTCCTCTTAGTGTTTCAGTGTCTTTGATGGCACTATGTTTTATCGTTTCGTGAAAATGCGTAAAAGGAAAAAAAAACACCAAAAATATATTTAGGGAGATAAAGTCACAACATTATATATGATATGAACCTTATATGGAACCGCAGTTTCCATTCGGTAAACATTCTAATAAAGCGTTTCTGCTTTACGGTGCAGAAGAAGCCGCCGTGAAATTATTCAGCTCATCATACACCCCCCGCAAGTGAGGCATATACCATATATTACGCTGATTTGCCGCAGTACAGTAACTGAAGTTTCCTCATGAAGGCATAACACGACATGGTGTTTTCCATCCAGGTTCTGATAATTAAATTAATTTGTGCTTTAACTTAATGGTAATATTCACCGAAAAAAGAAACAGTGCATTCTATATAATATAAATGTGATTTTTCTGTAAAATAAAATCAAAATCTGTTTTTGCCACCAAGTTCTTTTTTCACAAGCTGTATCACTGCAGGCCCTGCGCTGCACTCACTGTCATTGTTTTTCCATATATTTTTCTTCTGTCTGTTTTTCATTAAAACATCATCAGGTACATTTACTTTTTTAATTACTGACAACTATATGAAATCCCTGATACAGTACTCAGAATAAGCGAGGCACAAATGACGTGCACAAAATATCGGGGCATATATGGCCGCCTTAAATATGCGCCCGAATATTCGTCCTGCAAAACACACTGTAAAAAAAACTTTCAATGTTCTCTCATTTTATGTTCTCCGTTTTCAGATGGACAAAGCGACCAGTTCTGAAAAATCCTAATGTTTTTGAATTAGTCGTGCCCTCTTAAACTGCACAAATGTTTCACAAACATAGTGTTCAATTATGACACACGACTTTCTAACTTCGATTCTTTGTAGCAAATTGAACAACCAACTATTAAAGTTGAAACTGGTATATTGTCGAATTGGATGCTGTTTTACTACTTAAAAACTTATTTTATCCGGAGGTATCATGTACTCGCCGAAGTAACCAGCCTTAAGGATCACCAGACAACCATTCCATAAATCAATAAATTAATAAGACTTGTGTACTTATGTTATATACTGTCGCACATTCACACCTGAGTATACGAAGGCACTTCCGAAAAGATACATGATAGATAGATAGATAGATAGATAGATAGATAGATAGATAGATAGGTTGTACTTGATAGTTCAAATCCGTTACATTACACAATATGCAATAACAAAAATTCTCTCTCCCTCAACGCTCGTAACGCCCGTGCGTATTTATGCGATTATTTGGTTTCTTACAATGAAACGTAATTGACAGAATTGATTCTTTATTCTCTCTGGGTTTTTGTATAATTCATCAACAAATCTTTAATGTATGTTTCCAATAATCTATGTTCAGTTAACAGTTCAGACGATTGATATGGATCACATGGAATGTGCTTATATTTCCCTGGCAGACAGCCAATTTCTCATTCGTCTATGCCAAGCATAGTATGTCACACGACCACGGTTCCATCTTTTAAAAACGTTAAGAAGTATGTGCTCAACCTATAAGTATAGTTACCTCATCAGCGACGCAATGCAACCGCTAAATAGTCCAATCTTCCTCTGACTAAAAAGTGAGAAAAGTATGAATAATAATTCTTAAATATCTCGGTATGTTACATTGAAATACTTAATAACCTTCGCAAAAAATGTTTTGATTTAGACAAGAAAGAGTATGGAATGTAACAACAAGCTATGGGCTAAAACGTGCTAATTAATGGCTCTCACTTTTGTTGAGCTGTCTGGACAGATGTAGTGACCGCCTCTTTTAACTTGAACTTGGACTTCCGACGCGACAGGTCTGTAAGATCAGGCCATTTCCGTGACATTTAGCTTGCCTTGTCGTAGAAATATACGGACAACTTCAGTAGTACTTGTGTTTTGCCTCAGAATATTACAAGAAGATATAAGCTTTTATCCCATTATATTTACCTTTTATGTACTTAATGTCGAAATTTGAAATAAAACAAAATTATTTATAGATCGCAAAAAAAAATTTAAATAAACAAAAGAATAAATAAATAAAGGACAAAGTGAAATGTATTTGATGATGTTCACTCAGTCTGTATCTGAATCAAACCTATTTATTCAGAATTTTTCATTCTGACTTCCAGCTGCGCCGCCTCTGGTTAATACCTAACCAGACAAAACACGTATATTCTATATGTCTGGCTACAGTGGGAAAAGATTAAATATAAAATATTTATATAATATATTAAACACTTCAAATAGACTTACATGGTCCTATTTTCATCATTAGTTCATTTTTAATTGTACATTTTTGTTACCAGTTGTCGGGTTTGTGTACTATACTTATTTAATGAAAAAATGTATTTTTCATTTGGATTATTTCAATGACTGACGTTGTTCTCTGCAATAATATGTGAAGTCTAGCCTCATTTTAAAAGCCGGCCTTTTGGCTGATATAAAAGTGCTAACAAATATGTAATAATCCAAACAAAGAGACGTAGCCCTACTATATTTCATTAAAAACTGCATTGCATTGTAATATGGCGGCGACAGCATTTGTTAGCTAATATATTTTTTTCGATTTTCTTTGCCAGACATATTTTATATTTATTCTTCAATTTTAGGATCGTGGGAATCAGATACAATGATATTCACAAGCTTTCATCCTTATTTTATACAAAAGACCAGCATAACAATCCTAACCATAGGAAGATATATCAAATCCAGGGATTTGGAAAACCTTGTTTCACTTAATGTTTGTTTTATTAAGAACTATTTTGTAAATATAAAGTAACCGCTCTTATAAATAATCCCGTCGCTTTATAATTTCCTAAGCGGTCTGATGATGAACTGGGCATACAGGTCTTTGTTAGTACACTGGTCAGTAAACACAATAACAAATATACAGAAAAATATATACAAAAGGACGACAAAAATACTACTCTCCTGGTTTCGCATCTCCAACATAATGTCCCAAATTACAGGTTTTCAACTATCGCTGAAAACGTATTCAAATAATCTTCGTTTGTCTGTAGCGATAACTGATTCTGTCACATATTTGTGGTGTCACCGAAGCCACAAGCTGCAAACTTTTTTGCGTTGACTAATTGAAACCGAGGTTCGAGTCGCTGTGGTCCGCTTCTCTCCTGCTCCGTCTCTCGTCGGTTTTGTTTCATGTCGAGCGCTATAGTTTCTATATCTGTTCATTTCAAAGTTCACTGTAACATAATTATTCACATGGAACTGTACAACAGCAAGAGTTCCTATGTAAGACTGTTATTTTATTCTTAAAAATATCCCTCTCATTCATCTTTGCTAAACAAAACAAAGTTTTGTTGTGTTTAATGACAAAACAAGCACAAGCATGAACAAACATGGTATAGAACTGCCATGAATTCTGAGATTTTAAAACTGCTACATTTAAGATAATTATTCAATTCATTCAATGTTTATTCTCAAGGTAAACTCGTTTTATTATTGGGTTTTCCCAATTAATGATGTGCTTGTGCTCACTTGTACAAGTAAATTAAACACATCAGGAACGAATACTCTATTGATAATGTCTAATTGTTTATGTCTATACCAATACCTACACGACAGTGGCCAAAATTGCGGAAACATTTCCAATTTTTAGAGATTGCAGAACTTTATTCCAGTTACTCCGGTCAATTATTTAATAGTTCAGTGTATGATATTTGTAAACATTCTTTGATTGTTTATGAACATTACCGTCAATATTCGTGCAGTAATTTTTAAAGAGTATAATGTCAAAAATGGTACGTGTTTTCACAATTTTTACCACTAGTGTATAACTCGGTTTACTGGATACCAAAGCAAAGGATTTATTTCTTCAGATCTTCTGATGTATGTCTGTATGTTCTGACACAGACAGACCTCTTTGTTTGACACAATGTGCACAATAGAGTACATTCACTGTATCAATTGTTTCCAATAATCTTTTACTAACGAGATAATGGCGGAAAATTAACCTGAAGACTCGGGTTTCAGACAATCAGACGAAGAGATCTCATAGAACAAATTTTGTTTCTGAATTTAGTACTATTTACCGGCCAGTTTTATCATTATTGCCAGTGTTATTCTTTAACGATACATTTCAGAGGGAAATAAAAACATGCAGGATTAACAAAAGTCGGAATTAAAGCAGTTCCTTATGTCTCATGTGTTTATAGTTACTGCGCAGACCAACGCGATCACTCATTCCAACAAACACACACGTACCAATGAACGCGCGCACACATACACACATTCATGTCTTTTTTATTCATGTCCTTTTTGGGGACCATCCATTCATTTCTGCCCTCCCAACTTCATCTGGCGCATCCTTGGGCTATGGTTACCCATTTGGAAGCCGTTATTACGCCTGCAGATTGTCTCACTCACACAACTTGCAAAGCTCTAATCCCAACAGTGACATCCTTAACCCCTACCCAGCCGTAACCTTAACCATAAGCAACTAAACAAACTGCAAGAGTTTTGGCATTTTTAGTTTTTTGATTGCAGTCACATATTTTTATGAAATTGAGTTTTCCTTTATGGGGGGGAGATAACCCCCCCCACACACACACACACACACACACACACATACACATACACACACACGATCTTCACCCGATCTCTTCATTCCGTTGAACAGTTTTTATTATAGCTTTGAATATTTGCACCCTCAAAGCAACCACATATGAACAAACAATGGATTCATGTTCAGTTTAATTCAAGTTATATTGACAGATAGATGCGAATCTTACTTTTATTATCCAAATAAAACGGTATTTCCAGACTGAGGGCGAAGTTTCACCCTGGTGGGTATTTGCTGCGAACATAACGCTAGGTATATATGAAGTCGACTAAATAGCCACCTTTTAATTAAGAGATATGAATATTAAACCGATAGTGTTCGACAGTATTTATTCTCACACTGTCTCCTGTTATCACTTATTTTATAAAGTATTACTAATGAAGAAATCGACATTGATAGACAGACAGACAGACAGACTGACGGACAGACGGACATGCATAACATGCACATGTACATGCAAACGCATACACACTGATACAGAGCTGAGATTTAGATCTTCGAATACATGTCATAATGAAATTTAGTAAACTTTAGTGAATTAACGTTCATTCGGACTCTATATTCCAATAAAATATTTAGAGGCTACAAATAATTTAACTTAAAATGATGGTGTAAGCATTTGAAACAAACATACGAGGCCTGTTTTTGACTTCACAGTGTCCTGTTTTGCAGAGTCGGCACAAGGCAGACCCCTGCTTAAATTCAAACTGTAAATAACTTGTTAATGTCTGCGAATACAGCATTATAGTCAAACACATTTTAAAATCGTGTACATACGTACACATTGTTTATGTTTTTTTTTCCGAAAATCGTCTTCATGCGCTCCTTGGTACAACCTGTTAAAATATTCATTGTCTGCATCTGTGGTTAACACGGTAAAAAAAATAGCTTTTAGTCTTTCGACTGGAATCCGCCAAACTTTATCAGAGGAAAATCGTAGGTAATTTTAACCTTCAGTTTAACCTTTTGACTACCCTGTAATCGGCATGTTCAAATATTCAAAGATTCAAAATTCTACTTAATTTATCAGAAGAATAGGGGTGACACGAAAATCACGCTGAAGACAATACTATTTTACGTTAAATTGTAAACGCATTTTAAAATTTATATTGGTGCTATATCTTAAAATAACATAATTGAAACAAATCACAGGCGCTTTGTATTTGAAGTAATATTATAAATTCAATATCTGATTGTGGTATTTTCCCTCTGCATAAAATACAATTAAAGTACAACTGAAGGCTAGTATATTTCTGCAATGTAGACGCCCTTAAACTAATATATTGCTTCCTGTTCAGGCTTGTGCACGTTACCTTGTTTCGTTCTTTAAGCCGTATATAGCTTTCTTAACTGCAATGCCTTTGCATGAAAACTCGAACGTGCTGGTGTGAAGTTCATTTTCTTCTGTCTAGACTATGATTACGACCCCGTTTTCCCGCGTTTTACCTTGACCTTGGACTTCCCAGAATCTGCCATTTGTACAAGATTTCTAAATGTTACAGTTGCTTGAACAGTAAAGAACCTAATTTCAAATTCAATGTATAAAATATACCTTAATGTGTACTATTCAAATTTTAGTTCTTTATTAAAGATTTCTGTAGTATGGATATTTAGTTAAACATTTTAAACAGAATTTGAAAAGTCTCTCGTAATAAACGACCGCCCAACTATGTGTGCAACTCAGAGGCAACATTAAAGTTAAGAATTTAAATTCAAGGTCCAAACTATCATCACTTTAATGATTAATGTACACTCACATTAATTAGAAAAAATATTTCATTGCATCACAACTGATTAGAGTAAAAGCAGTTCTTTCAAATTGTGACTGGATTTATTTTGCTTAACGCAATAGTCGACATTAAACCAATAAACTGTTTTTTACATGAAATATATCCGTTAATGTATATCGTATTGTATCTAAACCCAGGTCTTTAGCTAAACATTAAAAAGTACGTGTATGTGTGTATGTTCATCTTCCTTTATTCGCAACGAATTTTATATTTTGCGCCCATCTAGCGTGTTTCTCAATGCGGATTTTAATTTTATTGTAAATGTATCATAATAAGATGCCAGAAATAAATGAAACAAAACGTATGATGAACTTAAAATATACTAAAATGTACTCTTAAACGTTTTCTTAAATGGGACGTACACAGACATGTATGTATATACGATGTTTGCTTAAATTCAGTAATTCAATATGATTTCCATAGAATCAGCCAAAATGCACAGCTTGGCATCATCGTCAACGCTCCGAAGTCGGCCTTAAGGTTTCCCTTCAGGATTTTTTTGAGTGACTTTATCCAATGAGATGTCTGGCTACTCTTCAAATAGTGCTATAGGGGAAAGTGAGGGGGTAGATTTTTAAAGGGATGAATTCCCCCTCCCCTCTTACTCCTGCCTCGTTAATATGTCACGTGTCCTGGAGCCACAGCCTTAATGAACTAGACACTTGGGTATTGCGTGCGCATGCGCCTGCGTAAAAATGTACTTGGAAATGAGGTGTCTATCTTGGAGTAGTCGACTTTTAAAAAGCGTCGGCAGCGCGTGATATGACGACTTCGCTGGTCCTGCATTCACGCTGGGCGGACACACTGATGTACGTTTATGAAAAAACCCCGAATGAAAATATTCAAAATAAAAACCAAACCATGGAGGGACTAAGCGGGAATTGCCCTGCGACCCACTGCAGGGAACTTATTTCGCACCCAGCTTTAGGGCGACATGCTGGCAGCATAGCGACTCACCAGGGCTCAGTGTACTCGGAAATATCATCTACAGACGCCGGCCGACAATGTCCCGCGCCCCAAACTTCATCTAGCGCATCCTTGGGCTATGGTTACCCTTTTGGAAGCCCTTATTACGGCTGCAGATTATCTCACTCACACAACTTGCAGCAGAAGCCTTGTTCTTATCACCCAGTGGAGAAATACGCCGAAACAAGCAGCTCGTTGCCTACCGAAGAACTATCCAGCAGGGCCAAAGAGTTCGCTTTTTATCCTGGATTTGCCAGCTCATATCAGGCAGTCCCGGGTTACTTAGACGTATCAGTGGTCCCCAGTATTAGTGCACATCCCGAAACGCGGCACGATGCATTGATTCCAATGGAGGGCTACCAGCACTGGGCTCTTTCTAACGGCTGGGACGGGCAGGTGTACTGTTCTAAAGAGCAAACGCAGTCTGCTCATCTCTGGAAATCACCGTTCCCAGGTATGGAAATCAGCGCGTCAGCGCATTCAAAGACGTTTACAGAGTATTTCAGTTTAGTTTAAAATTAAAACAAAAATTAAGAATAATCTTGATAATATATTTGAAAGATATAAAAAGCCTCAACAAATGATGCTTATTGACGTGTTACGTGTATAGTTAACGTTCTTTTGGTTTGAGTACCTCGGGGCTTGATTCACTGGCTCATTTGTGTGTTCAATTTTTTGTAACACAGCAGTAAAAAATATTCAGCAATCTAAACTCCAAGACAAATCCATCATGGGGTTGCAGGCAGATACCGTAATTAGTTGATTTTCTAAAATAAATGAGAGGAAATAGTGTAAAACAGCTAAGGCATACACCGCCGAATGTCTTACAAAAATCCTGAAGATATGCATGCTGTTAAAATGAATCTTCTAAAGTCAAATGCGTTTTACTGTTTTTTGACCCAATTAGTGGGTCTGCAGAAATGTTAGTATATAATATTCCATTCCTATTTCATTCTGATGATATGCTTTTGCCATGCTGTAGGTACAGAGACAATACCAAGCGCGATGTTTTCCCTTTCCTCTCCGCAGCTTTGCACATGTCGATATCTGACCTGCATGCATGTACTAGTAAATTTACGTTTGTCTTCTAAGCTCATTGCTTAATGATTGCCAGCAAATTTCCTCCATTTAAATACAAGCCTCGGCATTAAATTCGAGCTATTTTAATTCCGGTATTCACAAATGCATTTTAGAAATTTACTGTGCGATACACCGAGCTTCTAGTATGACAGTAAAATCACTTTTATTGGTCTGACTTGTATAGCAAGCGGGTGTGTTAAAGATCAATACGAATTCTTTACTTACCTGCAGAAAACTGCTTCTCACGTTATCCCCGTTTTCAGCTTTACGCTCCACCAAAGCGATATGTAATATTTTAACTTTAGACACGACAAAATGTATGTATGGATGCCCCAAGGAAATATACTGCACGATATATATTTTAAAACCCAAAATTATTTACAAAAGCCTGACATCGAAATTTACAATTGCACGCGTAATACGAGGAATGATCATTTAACCGAAAAAAAGTCGTGCAGGGGTTAAACTGATACCACCAGAGTTGCGTTTTCCTTTTTTGCATTTTTTAGTACAACATAGTGTATAATAATTGCAGCGAGGGCTACCCTGAGTAAACGTGACAATGACCTATGACTTCGTATGTGTGTGTGGGGGGGGGGGGTCGCGTTTTTTTAGAATTTATCTGTTGTTATAACCTAATATTTTATATAGCGTTAAAAAAAAAAAAAATTTTAAATTTAATTTAAAAGTTTTAGTTTTAAAAAAAAAAAAAATTTTATTTTTT
>JAODKC010000041.1:1070574-1089748 GCA_026777985.1 Mormyrops attenuatus | reverse complement strand
CCCCCCCCCCCCCCCCCCACCCCCCCCCCCCCCCCCCCCCCCCCGCCCCCCCCCCCCCCCCCCCCCCCCCCCCCCCCGCCCCCGCCGGGCCCCGGGGCCGCTTTTGTCTCGATTTCTGCTTGTCGTCTACCGTATGTTTTGATAGAGCTTTAAAAACATGCATTTTTTGACTTGAATGTTCAAGGTGTTCGTTTTACCGAAATGAAATTGTTTATTTGTGGATAAAACCTGAAAATGCTGCCCACAGCGGGGTGCGGAGAAGTACTTCACAATGTTCCCTGAAATGACAACCGTGAAATGCTGCAACATACACAAGTCATATTCTCTCTAACACCGAGAAATGAGTGAAGAAATGAACATATGACTGTTATTTTGGCCAATCAGAACTGGTCTATGGCGGCAAATAACCGATGAATATTTTGATACTATCGTTATCTTAATATACAACAATGACTTACAAAAGCTTAAATTTTTGTTACGCTGCCCACATATTCAACAGTAAAACACAAAAGAAAAAGAAAGAAATTAATATTCAAAGAAAGAGATAACCGATAAGAAGCCACATTTCCGAGCAAAGGTTGCGTTACTTAATTCAATTACTGTACGGACATTGCAGTATCTTAGTTTATTTCGTACTAGTGGAACTGGCCTACGTCATACCTTTTCAGATGGATACACACACACACTCAAGCAAACATTTTTATACATTCAAAAAGGGAAACACTCAGAAACACATTAGTAAAACACTGCTACGAATATAAAATAAAAATACAAAAATCAACAGGTGGCAATAAATTAAATGTGTCACTACGTAAGATATCTACTAGTGTGTGGTGTAGGTTGTGACCAAACCTTTACGCCTGAATATCTGAATATTGTATAGTTTTGAACAGAATGCATTCTAAGTTAGTTGTCTTTGTAGATCTGAATGGGTACAGTAGGGGATTAAATGAAGCAGTACATTATTAGAATGGATTACTGTTACTTTTGTGCGTGACCATGAAGCTTAATGTTTTATGTCATTGCTTATATGAGTACTAAACGCTGGCCTAAGAGGACACATATTAAAACGCACACACACTTTAGTATATGCGAAATGGTATAAGTACTGACACGTTCTTTAAAAATAGTTCATTCCCGCGAGCGCACGCACACATCTGTTCGTACCTATTTCACAGGTGTTTTTTTTTTGCCAAGACTTTTATACAGATGTTTATTTGTTAAAATATTGGAAATACAGTCAATTTTGAAATATATTTTTTAAACTGTGTTATTTTAATATTAGAACTAGAAGTCAAGTATTCAAAATAAAGAAATGAGTACATTATTGTGGAATGCAGTGACCAAAATAAAGTTCCTCTGTGTTTATAGTGAAGAGCTGACATTTATGTGGGAAAATATCCAAGAGCGTCGTTAAGCTTCGTCCATCTAGTGTCATAATAGGATCTTTCAACAATATAGTTATTCAGTAATGTGGTGTAAACGATATGACAGCGTTCCTAAATATGTTGTGAGATAAACCTATAAACAAAAACGTTATAACGTGTAAGCGGTTTGTCTCATTCAGGTATCCGGGTCCTGGTAGGTCTACTGTTGTTGTTATTTGCTCCGTGGTATTTGTATATGTTACATTTCCTGGAAATGTTTTTATTTAAGCCTAATGTATTCGGATTTTATTTATTTAGGTATTTTTATATTTCCTTTTTTTTGTAGATGTGGTTCCCCTACAACCTGAAGTGAGCAGCTACCGCCGCGGCCGCAAGAAGCGCGTCCCCTACACTAAGGTGCAGCTCAAGGAGCTAGAGAAAGAATACGCGACTAGTAAGTTCATCACCAAAGACAAGAGGAGACGTATTTCCGCTACAACAAACCTTTCTGAAAGGCAGGTCACCATTTGGTTCCAGAATCGGCGTGTGAAAGAGAAGAAATTTGTCAGCAAGTCCAAGAACGCAACCCACGCGCACAACACCTGATACCCGCTCTAGCCTGTTCTCGCTATGAATTTATTGTAATTAAAACTATTGTTTCCACACAAAATCACTTAAGTGAAGACTATTCTGAATTCCCTTTCTCCCAGATACGCTTAATCCTATTTATAATTTAAAGCCCGATTCTGTTGCATCAACACAATTACTTCTCTGGACCTGGAAGAGATGCTGTGAAAAACACTAAGAAGCAAACTGAACATTGTCTTTTATATGGCCGTGTAAAGATTTGTATATATGTATATGATATTTAATATAATCTCTGTTTCAAAAAGACGCTTTTTCCCGAATAATTCACACACAAGTCTCTGTTTCTCAAAGCATTCTTATCATACATAAATGTACTTTTTGGGAAAAACCAGAGAGTTGATTCCATTATCCAATTCAAACGTTATGAAACAGAATCAGCGATTGTATGTTACCTGAAGAGAAAATGAAAGCACCAGCAAGCAATGAAATGTAAATCAGAAAGGCAAGACCACGACTGAAACAAAGAAACTGTCTTCTGCATGGACCAGCATGGTGTAGAACTTCGAGAGGAACAGGGTATAAAACGTCATGATAGCTTGTAAAGGCCGACCATTGAAGCAAGAGTCCCAATTTTGAAATGGACCATACAATGGTTTTCTTATTTAATTTATATACCCACGTTCTGACAAGAGTTGTGTATATCGTCACACTTAGTTTCTTTGTCAGTGAGGAATATGTCTTTCTGTCATGCAACTGGAGTTATTGTAAAAAAAATTAAAATGACTGAGTATTGTACAATGATGTACAGTATACTTTCTCGTTTTTGTTTGTATGCACACATCAATATGTAAACGTTTGTCATCTTTTTGTGAATTTTGTGAATAGAGTGTGTGAACTGTATTATCGTGTTTAACCAGTCAGTATGGAACGGAATAAAACCTGAAGACGACGTCTGCCATGGCGATGACAATGATATCTGGTAATGGAAAAATAAAATGTTATAGCGTGCAAGCTATAAACAAATGAATTCACAACGGATTTGTGCTATACCAAAAAAATGAATTCACAATGCATTTATGCCATACAAAACAAAATGATTTCACAACATCACATAAACCATGTCCCTGATTAATATAACATTGTCTAAATTTATAGTGCGCCTGAAATGCTTGGAAATATGAATGATTTTTTAACTCTTCCGTGAAGCATTTTAAAACAAAGGTAAAGTTAAGTAAAAATCTTGTAAGATTATAAAGGTCTCATCTGACCATAAAAATTGCCAATTGCAATTCTCAAATTTAAATGTTTACCTACCAGCTTTTCCAGTTGGATTCCGCGCTGTCGTTTACATTCAGTAATTCACAAACTATGTAATCAGCTATATAAACAACTCTTAAAATGTAATGTAATCGGTAGCCATGAATAAACTGGAATAATCTGGCTCCGTGATCTCAAACAGAGACATATAAAATATATAAGAAGAACAACACGTTGGCCGGTTAATACGCATTAGTTATTTCAACTTAAACTATGGCCTGGTGTTCTTAAGCGCGGGTATCACAGCCAAGTGAAATGAATACTTCCGGTGTCAGCTTAATTCTTTACATTACGAGTGAATATTATATTTCATCGCATTTCATGATTAGCGATATCCAGTTTTGCTTGTTTTAAATGCTTACTAGCCCCTAACGAGGCCGCCGAAGAACTGCCTGCATGGACCGAGCCGCCGACGGATAGCACGTGTTCCCGCTTATCGGGCTCTTTTCACGCGGCTTAAGAATCTGAGTATGATCTAATAAACAACACAACAACAACAACAACAGATATAGTAAACAGTCCGAATTCATACAAATGCAAGGCTAAAAAATTATTGATTAAGCAGTCTTTTGGCTGGATAAATTGTGCTGAAATTTTAAATTTTAGTTATTTCAGGGGTAACACTGGCATACCCCTAAAACCATCTGGGGGAGTCTGTTAAAACACTTCACATGGCTTGGAAAAATTGTATCAGTCGATTACATAGTTCAGTAATTTTAAATATTCGTATATCTGAATAAAGACAGAAATGTATTTTTCTGTGCAGATGCCGTCAGGTATCACATTTCAGAATTTTTTTTTTTTAGCGTGCGGTGTAGCGAACTTTGACTTTATGTGATACAATTAATGTAAATTATACGCATTTATTTATCATGCCAGTTTCACATCTCACCAGTTTCAAAAGTACGAACATTTAGTTGTATTTGGTCTCTTTCCAAAAAAAACTAACAGTCTAATCACAATTCTATATAAACACAGCAAATAAATGAGTAATTACACCAATACGCCGCAAGTCCTATATAAATATTTGTCCGTTAACCTGCCAAGTAGCATCTCATTCAGTTATTGATATGTAATTCCACATTAGGGATGTAAATAAAAATTGAGAAATTTTCTCAAACGAGCAAAAAGAACTTTCGGCCATGGTAAATAAGATTTGAATAACTCTGAGCTATTAGTTAAGTTCTCCCCAAACGACCTTGATGGGCCTCCTTTCGTTTGTAAATTTCTCGTCTTCTTATGTTCTTATGTTACGCTATCACAGAGCTGTGTTGATTTCCCTTAGAAGTGTGTCATTTTGGCATATTATTGAAAACATTTAGCAAAACACCGCGCCCTCGATGCACTAAATATATAAGGCTTAGCTAAAACAGCTGGCTTATACCGCATCAAAATATACAGTATCTTGTGCCAATCCGTTTCTTTTGTGTTAACCTGTCCCGAAACCATCAATGCATTACCCTTGACCATGACTATGCGGCCACTTTGACCTTGACATCATGCTTTCGCGAAATAAACGGGGTGGGGGTTTCAGTTCTCACGATTTGTTTGTAGGAAAACAAAGTGTTATTTCAACGTCTAGACAGCTCCAGTTAATGACGTGCCATAAATATATAAACAGGGAAAGTGCTGGGATATCCTCCGACAGAAGCATTTCTAGCCTATATATTTTCTAACTGAAATCACAGAAGTCAGTTTTGCAGGCTTGCATTTTACTTTATTTGGAAATGTAGTTTACAGAATCATTTATACCCCAGTTCCGTATCCAAGTCAAGTCAATCCCAAACCACCAGTGCATTTTTCAGTTCCTTTCTGAGGCGTGACCGCAAAGTACAAGTAAACCATTGATAGAATCCGACTTCTCCACATCAGTCATCAACGGGGGACATGATTAATGTTCGGTTGTTTAAAGTTATTAGTAAAATCGTGGATTTAGGCGTACCGAGGCATCGCACTTCATGTTTGAAGGTATGGCTGGTCTATTTATACCGAGCAACAGGAGTTAATTACAACTTTTTTCACTAATAATACCAATACAGTATATTTAGACCTCATGAAGAATTTGAAATATAATCATTTCATAGAAACATTAGACTGTTGGCAATGTTACTGAAATTGGCCTTTTTAAATATAAAATTGCTCTGTTATATTACATACTAAATGATATAGTATTATGTTCTATCAAGTCAGGCCTATGACTTGCGTTATGCAAAGGCCTTTGTTTGTGCTACACAAATGTCCACCCATTCCATTTCTAAACACACACAAGATTTCTTAGCTCATGTTTGTTTATTTTATCTATTATTGATTTATTATCTTATTGTGCTTTATTTAACAGACGCTTTTGTCCAAAGCGGCGTGGATGTGAAGCAAATAGCACGTTAGAAACATACGGCTGTCGTCGAGTGAGGGTTTGCCGAACTTCCAGTTAATGCCTACTTACAAATGCTCATTGACATATTCGATTACAAAATGTGGTTTTACTGTAAGTAAGATTTTGAAATAATGGGCATCAGAGGTACTTACAAATAACCTTTCACACACCACTTTATTTTTAACATTAAATCTTTCGGATGTCCGGAATGCCGTTCGATTCCCCCAAACATTTCAGCTACCAGCTTTCAGCTCTTCGCATTGATAGCCGATACAGTGTGGGTAGCTAAAACAAACGGCGTATTACTACGTACTGGAAACAGTCCCACAAAGGAAGGGACACTCCAGCAATTGTGCACGCGGAGCAGAGTAGAGAAGACATGTACAGGCGGCTGATAACCTCTGGCGGCGGCAGAGTGAACTGATAGGGGGGAGCTAATATCGTAAGCCTCCACTCCAGAGTAAACACTACATTTACCAGCTTTGCGCGTTTCACTCCTTCAATGTCTTCTAATTTAAAAAAATATCTATTTTTAAAATGTGTATCCCATTTGTTTTATCTGTGACTCGGTAATTTGACACACTTAAAGTTCGTTAAAGTATATTAAAGCTTAGTTAACATAACTAACTCTAATGCAGTCATAATGTGATCAAGATTTAAATTTGCATTTTATGTGAAGAGTTCACCACAAACAAAGTCTGCTGAAATCAGATTCTGCTGAATTTGTAAATTACTTTTTTATTCAGCATACAACTCTGTCATGCTAGTTCGGATTTTTTAGAATTTCACAAACTTTATATTCACAGTCCATTGCGGTTATGCTATGGACGGTACGTGCTCTTGGTTATTTATCAAACTGGGTTTTGTGTATTTACCTATCTTTGCACTTTGCTGATATCCATATCTTGTGTTTGATACCCGGAATATTAAATGAGTTTAGATAGATAGATAGATAGATAGATAGATAGATAGATAGACAAGTAATCACGGCTCTGTAGATTAACGTCTTTCTTCTACAAATTAAATTCCTCAGTTTCAGAAATCAAAATGCGATACGTAAATGTTACCCGTGTGTGAGAGTTTGCGCAGAAATTTCGATGAAACGAATCTTTTGTTTTCTTTCGATTCGACTCTCTATTTTGTAAAATTTCTCAACAAATTTTAGATATATGTCGAATAATGCATATTTAGATAACAATTCAGATAGATAATATGGATCGCATGGGTAAATATGTGTATAACAGTACACAATGCCAAACATCATGTGTCACAGTTCCAACTTTTAAAAACTTTTAGAAGTATGTCCTCAGCCTTACAGTATAATCACGCAACGGATAGACAGCCCAATCTTCCACAAGTTATGAAGTTTGCCTAAAAGGAACAGCAGCGACAATATCTAAACAGTCAGAAATTTAAAAGCATCTCGTGCTTTTATGAATATGAAACTTAGATACTAATGGCGAATCTATCTTTGAGAAATACCTAATAATAATGATCTCGACTACGTCGTCTCTGGTGTGTTTTCTTTGTCCGTGAAGTGCAATGTAGAAATAATAAGATGGCCCTTATTCAAGCTCATGGTGGACATTAGGCAGTTAGCCCATAAGGAAGTCGTTTTAGCGCAGACCTACGAATCACAAGAAAGTGCATATAGATGCGATTCTCAATGGCAACCATATCTGCATTTGTGCAGATGTAATTAAAATGCAAGCTGAACACAAGGGAAAGTGTCTTTTAATTGTTGTTTTCTAATTCATTAAACGATTCCGTTTAAAACTGACCAACTCACCAAAACTAAAACTGAACTGGTATTTTTTTATTCGCAGAAAACTACAATAATTAAAAGAGTCGCAATGAAAAAAAGATCCTGACAGAACTAGAATGAAGAGAGTCTATTTCATTCAATCGCACGGTCCCGGCTGGACGCATCACTGGGCCGTCATTTCAATAACCCCTCGTGCACTAGATGGTGACCTTGAACTGCCACGTGCAACTGAATCGTGGGCTCTGTCTAGTGAACGGTATTTTTAAGCATGCTATGTGATTAGGGGTTTTACCAGTGTGTTTCTATAGGTATATATTAAATTACATACGCCTGCTTAATTTTAGTGAGAAGTTTCGAATTTCTGTCGGTGTTAGTTTTGTCTTCTAGGGTTCCTCCTTCATCGATTTGAACGCCGTGTTGCATCAATTTTACCTAAAGGTAATTTAATAGTACAAATGATTCTGAAGAAATAAATATATTTGCATGCCTCATTTTACATCCAAATGGTAGCTTGTACCTCTTTCTGTGATTGTACATATACCATTTATAATGGACTTGTAATTTAATATGAGCGATCGACTATGGATATTTCTGGAACACTGTATAAGATCCTGTGATCCCACACCATTAGCCTCTCTTTATTGTTAGTCTGCATGGGAAGACAGACAGGCTGATGGGCTAACTTTGCTAGGTCTATATTAGCTGATATTCCCGAAGTTATTAACTGAAAATCGTAATTCTCCATGTTGTTGCTTCACGGCTACACTATCTGCCTGGTAAGATCTACAAAACAAAGATTCCTTTAAGATTTGCTGGCAGATAACATTAAAGTGTACGGCGTTTTCTTGGAATCTATTTTTAAAGTTAAGTTTCAAAAACTGTACCTCTGTGCTTACTTACATTTTGCTGCAAACACCCAATTTATTCCTCTATACTAAACAGAAGGAAACTGAATAGGAAAACCCCAAGCGGATATATAGCGTAAACAGTTCATAGTGAGTTTCTTAGATTCTAGATATCACAAAATATCTTGTGTTTCTCTCTTTTGTGCCAGTATCTAGTACATATACTGATATGCCGACCGTATACTGTAAAACAAAATTAATCAATATTTATATATAAATAGATATATATCTTCATATATAAATTAGATAAATAGCATCGATCAGAAAGTGTTGTAAGTGGTCAGTTTCATAAGTAAGAAAGAAAATGGTTTCAATTCTAAAAAGAATAATCGTTTGCATGTACGGGCCCTAACTGTACACGTGTCGTATATGCCGAGTTACTATGTGCCACAGCATACATATTTTACATAAAATCTTCCTAGTTTGTCGCTGTCTGGGTGTAGGAGGATACAAGTCTAATTTATACAATGAATATGTATTTCGATTACTTATAAAAGGAAACAAATGCAACAAAATTTACGTCGTGGAAAAGCAGTTCTAAAGTGTGGTTTTAACGTAAGGGTTAAGTAACCTAATATTTTCCCTGATTCCTTAATTTTAAAAATTTCCCGGTGCTTTATCAGCTTATTGATAAATTACGCAATTATTTCATCTAAATCATTTCATTGATTTATTAAATGACATTAATGAATCTCAATAGTTACTTGAAGAATATTCAATATTCTACTATAGGCAGATTATTTATTTGTTTGTTTAATCTATTTACTTATTTCCTTAATATGAGGCCTACATACCATGTTATAATAATAATACGTAGACCTATATAATAATACATATGTTGCATGGAGTTTCACCCTGCTGGCGCTCCAGCGATACTGGTATAATTCATCTAAAAGTATTAAAGGCTTTACAGAATGATTTCCAGTATATGACTGAGAATGTTTATTGGCGTATCTGTTAAAGTTGCTCATATGAGGTATGAGCCAGTGTATTATTTGAAATACGCTGTTAAAATAACCTTAGCGAGGATCGCCCAACTTTACAGAGCCAGTGGTTTCAACCTGGTGACCCCCTTACTGTAAATATGTGTGAAGAGCGGTTGTGAGCATCACTCTTTGCTTAAAACAAGCCTGTAAAACAGAGGCATCACAGCTTTATGTGACACTGAATTCAACCATAATTTGCTCTAAAATAAAATGTCAAAGGCACCCCGCCTTCCTACAAAATAAATATTTTTTTCTTAAGGATAAGTGTTTAAATACTATTTGCTGTCTATTGAAAGCATTACTTGACGCTTGGGACAGTTTCAAGTATTTATAGACTTCGTTTTTGAAATCTGCACATTGGGGACGCAGATAATACCAAAACATGACGGGATTCTACATTTTAATAAAATATTTTATAGTATTTTAAAAGCATATAAAACCCGTAATACAGAAGTTAATGTTTTGTTTTGTCTGCAAAAAACCTAGTGGGTGGTGCCTACGCGCGTAAATTAGCCCAAACACGTGACGTGATGGCGGCCAATGAGCTGCAGCTCTAGCTTTAACTACGTTAAATGTCAGATTGCAATAAACTAGAAGCTGTTGGTCGGGCCCGCGGAAATGGGCGAGCATAATCTTCTTAATCCTGGTTTTGTGGGACCGTTGGTAAACATCCACACTGGAGACACCTTCTACTTTCCAAATTTTAGAGCATCCGGGGGACAGCTGACGGGGCTACCCTCTCTCTCCTATCCGAGAAGGGAGAATGTGTGCGCTCTCCCGTGGAACCCATCGGAGTCGTGCAATGGATACCCTCAGTCCTACTTTGGTAGCCCCGTGTCCATTAACCCTTCCTTCAATCGATCATGTGAAATCACCCGGTCAGATGAAGGAAAATGCTATTATAACAACGGTAGTGGGAACAGGGAAAGTTGTTCCGAGGGCGCTGGTTTGAAAAGAGAGGACAGGTCAAGGGACAGTTCCTCATTAGCGTCTGAGCACGGACTGCACAATGGCATGAGCAACAGTGGTGCTTTTTCTAAATATGATTATGGAACTGAGCAGCTAACCCAAGACCCACCGTCCTGCCAATCCCTTGAATCCGATTCAAGCTCGTCGCTGCTCACTGAAGGAGGAAAGACCTCTGGCAGCGACCCACAGACGCTGACTTCGCCGGTAGATCATGCGAGCAGTATGGCAGCGGGCGGAGGTGAGACGCTTGCAAGCTCGGTAACAGTAGGTTCCTTTTACACAGGATTATAACGTTGTTATAGAATTCATATATTTGTTAAAATGTAACGTTGACCTGTCACAGTTATCGAACCAGTACATTTTGTCTTAACTGCTGTCGGCTTGCTTGGTGAAGAAACGCCGCTAGGGGTTGCACTTAAAATGCTTCCCACATTCAGGAATTTACATTCAGTCTTTTAAACAACTAGTAAAAACAACACTATAAAACTCGATATTCGCCATCGAATGCACGTATTTTAAGCACAATTACTTTAACATAGTTTGTCTCTTGCGATTCATATAAATGTAGATAGCCTACTTATATAGCAAAAAAGTACTGCGCTTTGACTGTGCAGATAAATTAGTTCAGGGGTATTTAACGCTCAGCTGTGCTTGCCTAAGTAGAGTAGCGAGGTTTTTCTTTTTGTTTTAATGACTCGTAAACAGAATTAATATCTCTTCTTTGTTCATTTCAAAGCCATTTAATATGCCCCCAAAACGGCAACTAAGCCGTGGAGTTTGCAAGCGAGACTTCATTATCGCGTTAATGTATATTTAACAACGACAGTAAAACCTTAGCGTGACAGATACTGTAAATTATTCAATCTGAATAATGAGTCGAATTCTCCATTTCGATTTACATTTTTCATAGTTATGCGCTAATTTTATGTTGTAAACAGAATCCGTTAGAATCCGTAAAATTCAAAATCAAGTTCAATGACATAGGACTGCACGTTTGTTTGAGTCTATGTGGGGGGCTTCAGACCGTATTAACAGACATGAAGGCAGAGACTTCTGAAGATGCTTCGTGTGGGCTTCAGTAATTCATATCACCTAATCAGGCACTTACATTTCCTCTGCAGGAACTCCGTGGTATCCGATGCACACCCGGACCCGCAAGAAACGTAAACCTTACTCCAAACTGCAGCTGGCTGAGCTAGAGGGCGAGTTCATGCTAAACGAGTTCATCACAAGGCAGCGGCGCAGGGAGCTGTCCGACCGCCTGAACCTCAGTGACCAACAAGTTAAAATCTGGTTTCAGAACCGGCGGATGAAAAAGAAAAGACTGTTACTGAGAGAGCAGGCTCTGTCATTCTTTTAGAATACACTTTACTCAGCATTTAATCATATATCGGGACACCAATCCATTTTTGATTTACGACACTTAGTATTCTATTTGGTTTCTTTATTGGAAAGCTAACACTATTTTCATGGATATATCAGTGTCAGTTTTGCTATAATTTTTTGTTAGAATGGTATGCCGAAAAATGTATTTGCGACCAGCGGCATAGGCGAATGCTCTGACACCATCTGAGTTAAAATGCGAGAGTACGAAATGCTTCCACACTTCCATAATCAAGAATTAGATTATTGCTAGTTCTATTGTCAATACAGTCATGATTCGCCGTAACAATGGCGTTTCCCATTTATTTATGTCCATAAAAGCCATCACTCTTGATATTTATGAAAAATGCTTTGTAAACGCAAATGACGCAGCTTCAGAAAAAGGGGATTAATGACGGGAGAAGTAGATAAAATAAGTAACGAGGGAAGAAAATGCTTTCTTTTTATCAGTCGGTACGAATGAAGATCATTTGCAGTGATTTTCAATTCCAACACAAAAGTTGGAGCAGAGAGACACAGAGAAGTACAATAAAACGCTTGTATCCACGCCACAATTACCACCACGTGCTATGGGGATGTTCATGGTCAAGGACAGAATGAGTGTGGCCAAGCTCTATATCTGACTGACTAATTCAGCAAGACTCAGAACCCCAAACCCGACATTTTATTGGCCTGTATGTTATATAAACAAGCTTCTGTAAACTTTTGAAAACAGGTAATGTACGTAAGATATGCTTGATCGGCCTCGAAGTTTTCAACTGAGATTTAGATGTTGGGCAAAGGAGCAGAATGGTGTCCATATTCAGTATTCAGGTTCAGTATTAACTCTTAGTCCGAGTCCCTCCGTAAACTGCAATGGATTGTTGCAGTTGTAAGAAAATACTTTCCTCGTTCATCTGTCTGCTGCCCACACGTGTAATTTTGCCCTAGTTTAATTACCTCGAAATATAAAATAACCTGTTGTACAATACGCGTCTATCCAACGTTTGTGGCGTGAAACGGGAAGCTGAATAGGGTAAAATAAAAATTAATATGTGCCAGCTTCCAATGAAACGTAACAGATAACTTCATTTAATAATTGCTAAATATTCAATTATGCGAAAAGGTATAAGTCACTCTGACACCAGGATAGTTCTTAACAAATCGCATCGCTTTTAATATAACGCATGCAAAGCTTAATATTCTTAGAGTTTTATAATACATCCAAAATATCTGTTAATCTCAATTGCATCTTATATAGTGTTAAATATACAGACGTTTTAACGAAAACCTGTCGGTTATTTTAATGAACTGTGTTCTTCATTTACATTCTTTTTGATTAACTATTCCGTAAATGTGATTGCATTAAATGTATATCGTCTCTTCTGAATTTCAGTTTTTTTCATGGTATGTTCTACGTGACAAGTCGATAGCGCTAATTTCTGGTCTATTGTTTTTTTTTCCAGTATATATGTCTGTGTCTCCAAGAATCCTTATAGCAATGTATCTTGTGTATTCTGTTGTAAAGGTATGGACAATTATAAACACACACCCATGCAAATATTCATTAATGTATATATCTTGTTGACCACCTTATAAATAAACTCTTCAACGTCAATTTAATTAATTTTAATTAATAGTTATTTTATAATTATATTTCTACTGCTGCTACTACAGTAATATATTGACAGTTAAGTTGGGTAAACGTGAAATTTAATTACATTTGTTCATTAAGGCCATAAATATGCATGCTTGTGCTATTGTGTAAATAAAACCGTGGTTTTCCACATAGTCCGTGTATTAAAAGTGTGAGCCTGTATAGTACAGAAAAGAAGGTATTCATTTCAAATTCAAACTCAAAAGGTTTATTGTCATTTGTACTAGTACAACTGCTGCGTACAATGAGATGCTCACTTGCGTGTCGCCTGCAGTAATAAACAGGGTAACAAGACATGGGACAAACAGTAACAGGACACAGGATAGAACTTGATAAAGTAAAAACAAGAAGAAATATGAATATCTAATTTGTGTTGTTATGTGATTTCATCTTTAAGAGCAAATACTCAGAAAAAAATTTACCCCTCCAGTACAATTTGGATTATTTTTATGCAAAACATATTTCGGAAATGGAGGTGTTATCTGCAATCGGCCCATACATAGGGAATGTCATATATTATGTGATTACAACGAAAAATATTACTATGATTTGTGCATAACTTTCGGTGTAAGAATATATTTACAGCGGTGCGTAAGTGAGGCATTCGTAAACTGGTAGAAGTGTTCACTCAATATGTCTTACTATTAGGATTTTGGGTTTGCAGATGAAGAAAACCGCATTTTTGTAGTCTGCAGATACATTTTGAATATAAGTGGTCTCCATTTTACGATTCACTTCAATTATCTTTCGTGTTAAGTCCTTCAATTATCGAAACCGCCTGTTATTCAGTACAACTAAATTGCTACAAGTGTATTGAGATTGAATATGACAGATATTAACACGCTGTCGTCTATTTGGTCCTGCGAACCAGGGCTAACCGCAACCTAGGGCGACTTTACCCTTTCTCAATTAGAACGTGACTGTATAGATGTACGAAAACCATTTTGTTCGGTCTATTTATGCTGAAAGCTAATGCACTCAAAGAAGTTAAGGCACACAACAACAACACCCCACGTAACTGAAAAATATTTAGCCTACCCTCTGCCGTTCACATAGTTTGCTTAATTTGATCAATTTCCATGTACTGTAATTATTTCACTTCCTCTCCAGATACCACATTTTACAGTAGCTGGCAAAAAACATGGTTTATGGGTAAATGTTCAGCTGTTGTGTTATAAACGCTTATCACCGTACCACTATTACTGACAATTAATTGACAATGTTTTCATTCTTGAAATAATCATTACGTCACTCACGCCATTTGCAGGGTCATATCAATAAATATGTCTGAAATTTATCACAAGACAAATGAAAAATGTATTTCCTATGTATCTCGGTTGGTTCTTTCCCAAGATTTTCTAAAACATTCTAATGTTTTTTTCTCAGCTCTTTGAAAATGTAATTAGTGAAGATAGTACTTTTGGAGTGTACAAATTGTCGTTTGGATGTTATTATAGTTTTATAAATATGTTTTTAACAATATTTCCATATGATCTAATTGTTTGACTTCTTATCGAACTTGGTCGGGATTAAATTAGTAAAACTTTAGGATCTTGGGGTTTCCCATAGCTTTCTTACTTTAACGTCATTCGAAAGTTCCGTCTTTTAGCACAGAACTTACGAACGACGTAGCGTTAAGAAGGCTTCGGGAAACTAACCCCTGATCATTAACATGTCTTGACACAACCAGCCAGTTAAACGTGTGACATGTTTTCATGACACTTTAAAAATAAAAGACCAAATCATAATATCTGTAATATTCAATAACTAAATATATGAAATTATTTCGCTGTAAGAGTTTTCCATATAGAATGAGGTTGATATTGGTGTAATGTGTATTGAATTTTGTATTGTGTTGTCACGTCTCTTTAAGGTTATTAATTGTTAACTTTTTGAGTTGTCATAACTACAGCACGAAGATGAAAAGTTCCAAATTCCTAAAATTAAAAAGAGGATTTAAAGCATATGTCGGAATACAGGATCAGTAGCTCTATGGCCTATTATCTTTTATATAAATGTATAAATTTAACGATACGGTATTTACAGTTGAGCTTCTAGATTTTTTTCTGGTATAATATTCCAGTTTATCATTATCATTGTCATTTTCTGTTTTTATTTCGTATTTTTTTTAGTTATTATATACATTTTAAGTGAAAATTTTCGATAGAAACAAATAAGTTACACGGAAGCGCCATTCTTTATTGTTCCGTGGACTTGCGCAAACTTCTCGCAAAATACTTTTACTTACAAAGATGTTTCACAAATATGCTGATTTCTGCATATGTTATATTACATTATAAAACAGCTGGGTAACATTTCGGAGTGAAATAAAATAAAATATTTCAAATCGCTTATCAATATCATATGCGTGTTTCTCGTAAGTGTTCATTAAAACAAATTCCGCATTTGTATAATTATGCAAATGTATATAACACACACACACACACGCACATACACACATACACACACACCACACACACACACACACGCGCCATACATTAATGGATAGGAGTAGCCAGAGAATCTCTGGGAACTTTTCATAAAGGATACAAACATGCTATAAAGAAAGTTTTTAAGCGCTGCATATGCGCTGGTCAGCAGGTTTGACTTTGAGACAGTCGCACTGCGTTTATTGCGCTTGTCGCTGTGGCACAAATGTCAGCCAGCTGCAGTCTGTGCTGCGCGCGGACCTTGTGGTGTGCTGGGCCATTGGTCATCATGCACCACAGCAGCAATTTGTGGCAGAGAGTAAGGAAAAAGGAATACTGCACTGTACATTGTTTTGACATTCCAGGGAGGCAAATACGGCTTTAAATTAGCGAGTAGCTTGTTACAGCTGATTTGGGGTACCAGAAGACGGCTTGCAGGGTTGTCCAAGGTATTATCTACTGAGAGAAAGTGGAAAATGTAGATTTGGCACTGACAACATATAATTGCTTTTCTGCATTACGTTGTCAAACATGTGTGCACCTGTTCCAACAATTCAGCTTTAGATTTAAAAAAAAATGATTATATTTATTAAGCTACTTACGTGTGCCTACCGCTGTGTGCAGCCTTAAGCATGAGCAAATCATGCGTGAAACAAGGTGTGAAACTGGAAGCATGGATGCACATTTTATTAACGGTAAACTGGACGGTAATTGCACTACGTATGAAGGTGATTAATTACTCGATCGTTTCGACAATCATGTAGGATGTTTCTCGATTTTCGAAGGTCCACTGTCCCTTTCCTCTCGTGTCGGTGTGCATTCGGTAATTTCATCCACACGGGCACCTTTTAGCGCTTACACGCTGTTTATTTCCGGTATCTAATGCTGTATGCTACAAATAATGTGCTCTTTGTATTTGCATTGTGTTAAATCTTTATATTCAAGTTACCGGTTCACTCCACTTATGAATAACCTACTCAGACGTTTACAATATTATTCGATAAAATAACCAAGCTTCATGTGAAAATATTTTTCTGTTGTATAAGTCGAAATGTAATAAAATGATAATTAATTCGCAAGCTCCGTGCACTCTTCTACATTTTTTCAATACATACTGAGTAACCCACGCAGTTACAGCGAATTTTTGAATCCGTCTTATACTGTCAATATATAAACATAATCGATGCCAAAATTAATATTATTTACACATACAAGTTTTGTACGTTTTATGTGAATTATAACCATACAATAGAATAATATTGATTGTGGTAATGGCTAATATTTTACTTCCAACGCCGCCTGAGCATTCTGTTGTCTACAAAACAGTCCAGCAAACGTAGCACACATAAAGTCGGCAGGGTTGAACTTCACGTTTTCTACAAAGGTATTAACCGTGCAGCAGTCAAAAAAAATGCTATTAGGGCCTAGAATAAAAAGTGAAATTGTGTATTGATTTTAACTAATAATTGCAATATACACGACGAGCCAGACTGACCTACTGTAACACCCCTTCAGTAGTACTACGTGGTGTTCTGTTTCATTTTGCACAGTTTGTACATTTTGCTTAAAGGCCATGTAGCCCGTTTGGGTTTTGAGCCGCAGGGTTAGTAGACATAATGCAAAAGAAAACGGCATTGAAATCTGGAAGGACTGGAAACGAATTGCAAACGAAACATACAGAAAATATTCACACAAACGGGACGAATCTTTCGGCTTGACACTATGCGAACTGTTTCATACTTGTGTAGCATCTTCCACGACACACATTTCTGTATGTATTTCGTACTTGACTATTTTTTAAAAAACATATACAAGAATATTTCGCTTACTCTTTGTTAAGACTGAGAAGGAGCCGCCCTGCGTAAACCCCAACCCCCCAGCCCAGTTTGCTACTGTCTGTGTGGGCGGGAACAGCATACAAATTGAAGGTCAAGTTAGTACGTAGACTGCCCCGTATATGGCGTCTAGTAGGCCCAATGTCGACGGGACTATAGAAAGCCACTGTCGTTTTCACTGAAAGATAAAAAAGCGTTTAAAACTGCGCTTAATCGGCATAGAATACAGTAATGGTTTCTCGAGAACTATTATTGGAATTATTTGTCTATATGTTTTTTTCAAAGAATTATTGCGAGTTTGTGGTGATGTTGGTTGGTTGGCTAGTTTAATGCAGCACAGAACTAACAAATGCCCTTCGTTATAATAACATATCTAATATTAGCGTAGTGACAGGCTGTGGCGACTTCAAAACTCTCCAACACCTAAAATACGATCGTGCCTCGAGGTGCAGAGAAAATAAAAGAACCTAGACAGAGTGCCTCGAGCAAACCAAATTCCTTAGTGCGGCAGAGTCCTGTGGGAAACAAAGGACATTTGGTAAGGATTGACCATATTCTTCCATATGATGAAATTTCTCTACGTTAATATACAGATGATAGGCTAACACTGCCTCGACTCACTGTTTGTTTTGTGTATTTAAAGGACTGGCATTTACCAAACATCCCGAAGACAGCGTATGCGTCAGTTGCACTTACGTAGCGCCACGTATTTAAACTAGGAGCTTCAGTTATGTCCTGAAAATATCACTGCTGCCTTCTAAGACATTTTTCGTCATTCGTGCTTGGAACCATAATTTCACTCTTCCGGTTCAATAACCGTTTTATCAGTTGATCTTATGGTAATCTTGATTCCTGAATTCCTGATCCTATTCCTGGCGTTAAAGGAACAACCTAATCGGGACTATGCGCACGTCATAACAATTATGAAACATCCTGAAACAACTTGCAAAACTGATATTTTCTTTTGTTATTTACTTTTTAGTTTTAAGTTTTAAAAAATATTTTTGGCATTATTTTATTTTGCTGTTAACGTTATATTCGAAAAGAGAAATTAAGCGCCCCTATATGCACATCTGAGACATTTGTAAATACTATGAATTTACTCTGCACTCATTTTCTGCATTGTCTTAATACATTATGATATATGGATTTACGCATATGCAAAAGACTACCGTGGTACGACTGCTTTAGTAGATACTGGAAAATGTAAGAAGGAACAGAAAATTGAAACGAGCGCAGAGCAGTTGTCTATATGTGGCTTACTGTACAGTTAAAACTGTTTCATCAATACAAACTTGAAAATGAATGAAAATGAATTATAAAGGTGTCAGTGTAAGTAGGTTTTTATGTGTATCAAATAAAAAATGCTGCTGATCTTGTTGGATTTACCCGAAAACTCATTAAGTTCATAAACTTAAGCTGTGCGATAATTCAGGCTTGAATAATAAGATGACTTGCTGCTGAAAGCACATGAAATTGATGGAAAAAAAATTAAAACATGCTTGAATTTGGTAAACTGTCTTGATTTAACCACCCTTTAAGTTTTATGCATTTTAGTTTATGCGGTATATATGCGGTATATATGTATAATATGTATAAATGTATATTATATGTATGTAT
>JAODKC010000041.1:1051649-1068666 GCA_026777985.1 Mormyrops attenuatus | reverse complement strand
TCTTCCCCACCCCACCCCCCCACCCCATGCTCTGGACTGTCACGCTTGGCGAGCGTAGGTGCATTCTTAGCGACCTCAGTAAAACCAAGAGCCTTTTGTTGTTGCTTGAAACTCTTCACAGCTCATACAACTGAATTTAACAGGCCGTCTTACATCCAATTAAATTTATCTGGGGCATCAGGGGACAATAATGTTATTGCAAATGTTTCCCACATTTACCACATGTTTCCGGCTGATTTACTTGGAAACTGTAGGCTTGCTCTATGTAATGCTCCACAAATACTACAGAAATAAAAAACTAAGATAACAGAGTATACTGAGCATACTTGTAGTATAGCAACTGTAGTATTTGCATGGGTTATATGGTCATTGCATCGATTCAAATCACAAGCTTGCTGCCTACTTAAATGTTTCCTTTTGCAAATCAAAAATGGAATCTGTGCAGTGCTATCCCTTCATCCATGTAGGTCACAGATGACTTTGAAAGGTTGCACATGCATTAAATTCACTGTTAGTTTATCCAGCTACATACATGCAAGACAACATAGCTCAGCGAGGGGACGTGAGATTTCATTCAGAGGCAACAGGGCGTTGCTCTGCACCTCAGGGTCCTACTGCTCGCCTACAGTGAACCATTTACTCCATGAAAACAAGTATCAGCTAATAGCTAATTTACTGACATGTATCACCTGTTAATAACATGACATTGCCAAGTAAATAACTATGAAAATTTGTTTAACTGATACCTTTAAGTCCTCTCTACTAATATTGATTGTTTATTAAAAAATAAATGCAAGAAGATCAATCCGTAAAATAATATTTACTTTAAATAAAAACAAAGTTTTATCAGTAACATATATTTTAAGTTATATTTTCTTTACACACGGTCAGACACACATGTATAGAATATATTACGTATACATTAGAAAATTGTACAATAAAAATAAATAGATCTGGAATCAAAACAAAACCTAATGCCTCTAACATGGGCATTTAACAATACTTACATTGCAGCCATCTTACCTTTTCATTAAATCAGAGCTTTACTCCTCATAATCATTTGAAAAAAAATAGAAAAAGGACAAGTCAGTTTTAGAGCCTGTTTGTGTTTATTTTTCACTTTTTATATTCAGTTAAGCGTTATGGAATTTAATTGTTCTGACATTAAAAAGACAAGTTTCTCAATTTGCTCTGAAATCACATGTCCTTCGTTTTTTAAATTAATGGATTCGAAAAGAATTATTTCAAATTGATATTCCAGCGTGTCTAATGCAATATTGTGACAATGTTACACTGACTAGCAATATTCTATAAAATAAATGTATTGTTTTTTTCTAGATGTACTTATTTTGACTACGACAATTAAATTACCAGAATAACAAGGTGTATGCGTCATCAAATACCTCATTTGCAGTATTAGGATGGACAAATCCACACTTTATCCAGGACTCACGAGCTCACGCGGAACTACAAAGGATACGCAGTTACGTTTGTCCTACCCGATTTGGTGTCTAAAAAAGATATTTCATACTTTAAGTGGTGCTCCAGTATATTAAATCTATTTTGCTACGTTACGAAGGCTGCTTGGGGAAATTGTGATTTTAAGTACACTCCATCAAAAAATAATCAAATATATATATTTGTTCGTTTATTTGTTGGTTTTTGATGTGTGGATTGCCTCTTTGTTACTTAAAAAAACAACAACAACAAAAAACTCGTGGCTACACTGTGGTCAGTCAGGGTTTTATGGCAGTATCCAAAGGATTTTAGTGGTCAAATTCAAGTGCCGCGTCAGGGTAACTGTCTGCATTGTGTGTGAGTCTGTATACAAGATTCTGTCTGCTGAAAGGAGGTTTTACATAAGCTAACTGCCTCGCGCCGCTTTCGCGAAACGCTCCAGGATCGCCTGCAGGTTGTTAGTCTCTTATTATATAAAAAAAATGGCCTCTATTAATAAACTGATTACATTTCTGCACACAATTCTATAAAATAATATCAATCATCATTCCCTGCGATTTTGAAGCAAAATTACAATATATTTAAACGATCTATAACAAATTTGGGCGAATACAGTATGTTTATTATGACTGGGAACTGAATATGCGTATACACAGATTTGTTACAATGCTTATTTTCATTTGAAACCCTTAGAAATAAACCCATAGGTCCCATAAGCAATTCCAACCGATTTGTTTCACTTGGTCGCAACAAAC
The DNA here is from genome assembly GCA_026777985.1 of Mormyrops attenuatus. NCBI lineage: Eukaryota > Metazoa > Chordata > Actinopteri > Osteoglossiformes > Mormyridae > Mormyrops > Mormyrops attenuatus. Next base: position 1,066,453 of record JAODKC010000041.1, on the reverse strand, counting down.
AAGATTGTTTGATACCGCAATGAAAGGTTTACCCCAAAGGTAGCACAATCAGCTCTTAAAATTGGTTTGCAACTCATGTCTACCTAGTTTAGGCCATAATACGTTGCAGAGTATTAAAATGTTTTGAAATCTGTAAGCATCTAATAATACTCTAAAGAATTCCAAATATGAAAATATATGCATGGGCGTCGTTAGGTCCGATCACTTGGGGGTATAGCCCTGAGCATTTTAAGTCCTGAGCATTTTAACCCCGATGCCAGTCTTCCTTCAAAAAAAAAAAAGTCAGGCCCCAGGTAAACTTTACTTAGCCCCTGGTCTTTTCAATACATAGAAACACCCTTGGATATATGTGTATGAACAACACAATTAACGTCTATTAATATGGGGCCAGTATTTAATGTAGTAAGTTTTATCAGTGTAGCGAAGTGTGTATTGTGAATTTCAGCTTTATCGTGTTTTCTAAACTAGATTACTAATAGGAATATATTATTACAAATGTAATATAAGCCTAGCTCGATTAATGATTTCCTGCACAAGGATAATGACAAATAGCTGGTTTTGTAAACATATCAGCTAATTAGACGTCAGACTAATAACACATAATACTGAAAGACGGTCAACGTTGTTATACCTCACAAAATACAAGTTCGAGGTGCAAATATCGCATCCTATAACGAAAATGAGCGAAGGTTGAATAAATCTGCATTTCTGTATAATTCGTGAATAATTTTTGCACGTGACTTTTAAATGCATTTTTATTTATGCATGCCTGTATATGATTTCCATTCGAGACATTAAATACATCTTTATGTATATGTAAACCGTGAATAATGTTCGTATATGACGTTTATCTACGTCTTTATTTCCCTCCTCTTCTTCGTGTTTTCTTTCTCGTACTGTTCATGCTGTCCTGTGTCTTCATTCTTTCCAAACCCGACCGAACCTGCGTATTAAGCAGTCTTTCTCAACTGTTAAACCTACTCCCAGATATATTACAAAGCTTTCTTATAAATTTAATCTGTAAACTTCCAGCAACGTTCTTGATGGTGGTGCTGGTGGCGCTGGTGGCAGTAGTTGGTGGAGTGGGGAGGGGGGTGACAGGAATTATTGGGGAATTTTATATAGAGTTTAAATGTCATATAAACTTATTTTCTTATTGGTATTTCCATTACATTTTACAATTTTATCAAATGCGGCCCTCAATCCGCATATCAATAAGTGATATAGGGAATTTTATTTTATAAAACTCGCACTTAATGCATTTCTGGACTACAGCAGTGCAGTTTATTTCAGATACTGGGCTTGGGGAGGCGTTATTATATGATTATGATGCTATGATTCGCAGAGCAGAAAATGAACCTTCTACTAAATAAAAAAAACGGTCTCAGGAAATATAACTTGTTTGGGCATCACACCAGTGAAGACGATTCTTTCCTTTTTGATTAGGCGAGTTTAAATGAACTTGACATAATACAATTCATTGCACGCAAAACAGATAAGCTGAATGATTATATGATAGACTTGAATCTCCTGAAAACAGTGTAAAAACGAGCAGTGAATTTTGTATCCTCCCTTTTCCCCCGACCTGGAAGTGGAGTTAACATGAGCACATATCAATATGGAAGACTTTATTGGAACTTATGGGGAATTATTATGGGGAATTCTGGAAAAGAACAGCGTATGACGCTAATTGCATCAAATATTACACTGCAGAATAAATAAAAGAATAATTATTAACGTGTAATGAGTAACGACGACACCAGGTGATTATAGCAGCAGAATTAATAACAATATAGTTGGCCATGGCTGTACTAGTAGTAGTAGCAGTAGCAATAATAATAATAATAGTAATAACACTACTACTACTACTACTACTAATAATAATAATAATAATAATAATAATAAATCTTACCTCTACAGCATTAGAGTGCAATGCTACATAACATACGCATTAAGTGAATTCTTGTTTAGGAAACGGTTGGAGTCCTATACGCCACAGCGGTGCGGTGAATCTATTCGAAATGCGCTTTTGGTTTTCATTATACTCGTGCCATGTTTCAAACTAATCCTTTGAACCTCCTAAATCGTACCTATGCGAACCACTCCTACGCATCTAAGTGTTTCCAAATTGATATATGACAATATCTACTTTCGATCACGTGTCTCGGGCGACTTAGACGGATAGCGCGTCATCTCGCCTTCCCAAATTCTCTCCTTCTACAGTGCGAATCCAAAACATCTATCGAACGAGAGAAAGATGTTTAACTCTGTGAATCTGGGCAACTTCTGCTCCCAGACGCGCAAAGACAGGACTTCCGAATTTGGGGACAGAACCGGCTGCGCTTCAAATATCTACCTCCCGAGCTGTACCTATTACGTCCCTGAATTTTCTGCGGTCTCCTCGTTTCTACCACAGGCCCCAACGCGGCAAATCACCTACCCTTATTCCACAAATCTGTCTCAAGTACAGCCGGTACGGGACGTTTCATATGGCTTGGACCCCTCCAGTAAATGGCACCATAGGAGCAATTATGCATCCTGCTACACAGGAGAAGACTTGGTGCATAGGGACTGTCTTCCGCCATCCACCATGACAGAAATGTTTATGAAAAACGAAAGTGTCTACAGCCATCACCACCATCACCATCCCAGCTCCAATCATCCCCCTACAGGTTTTTACTCCGCAGTTGGTAAAAACAACGTACTCCCTCAAGGTTTCGACCGTTTTTTCGAGAGCGCGTACTGCAGTACGGACAGCCAACAAGATAGCTGCTTGCAAAAGAACGAGGCGAACAAGTTGGAAACGGAGTCCCAGCAGCCCTCCACGCTCTCCGGCGCTGCAGACCCGGAAAAGGAGCCGGAGGATGAGGAAGAGCGCACTACGTCGGGCTCATGTGCTTCTTCGGGGACGAAGGACGGCAGCGCAAACAAGAACAGTCACTCTAGTAGGTACCGAAGCTGTAAATGGGGAAAGGTTAAGGGACTAGCCCGGTGTTTTGTCGGTCAGATTTTATGTGGAGTTTTATAAGCATTCAAAGGATTTTATTATTACCTACAAAGCTCTTTCTTCCAACGAGAAGAATTTTTACGATGGGAAGGCGCTTTGAAAAACGGGGATGTTATACACAGGCGTAGCTATCATAGAGTCTGTGAAATTTTAAGAGCGCACTATTGTGACAAATGCTAACTTTGATCATGAACTTGCGTCGGAATTTTAAGGGATTCTCTACTTGGACTGCCGAGAATAAAAATCAATTGAGCAGAACAGTGCTGTTGGCGTCCTGTGAATTTTCTTGTAGCACTTGCATGCAAACTACCAAACGCATAATAGAGAGCGCGATGGTGGAAATTAAAATTTGAGATAGCAAGAATCAGTACCCTACAACACTGCTTCCACTGCTGTATTGCTTGACTCTTCAGTTCATGCTTCTCATAAGTTGATGCTTCCTTATCTATCTATCTATCTATCTATCTATCTATCTGTTTCCCTGTTTGTCTGACTTCCCGTCTGTGTCCATCTTTTTTTCGGGATAACAGCCTAGCAGTTTACTTATTTAATAAATAGCGAGGGTGGCTGTGTATGTGATGCTACACGACAGAACAGTGTGATATGTGGAGAAAATTATAGATGTATAAAAATGATACATAGATTAAAAGCACATGGACCTATTCCAGGAGCATATTTAATTATTGTGCTTTTGGTTTAAAAATGTAGCTAACATTGTACGTAGTCTGATATTTTTAAAGCTTGTTCTGCTTTAAAAATGCTTGTTCTGTTAAGTATAGCAATGTGTTAAATCTTTATTTCATTTTCAAAATGAGCGATTTTTTTCAGCTGATCTTAGGCCAAATATCACCAGAGAAACGTATGAGTACGTTTTTTGCTTTACATGATTTCAACTATATAGTTATTCTGTACAATAACTCTCTATTTTTCTACTTCTCTTCAGTTTCATATTTGTTCCATAACTTATTTATAATTTGATGTTTAATGCATTTAATCTTTTTTGGAATTATGAGCTTATAAAGCTTGGTCGACTTTAAGTACGTGGTATTACCCTTGGCGTAAACAAAATGTCGATAACTACGTAACATCGATAACAAACATTTGAATATTTGTACTAAATAAATCTGTTTATTAATTAATTCATGTCTGAAGAAAAACTGATGTTTGTGGCTTTAAGAAAATCGAAGCCAAACAAAGACAACAAATGAATATACAGAAAATTCGGTTACGTTAAGGCGAAAGCTCAGTTACCTTATATTGTTTCAATGTAACTGTTGCCACAGTTACACTGGCGCCTCGATATCTGCCCATCAGTTGAGTAGAATATAACAGTCGATCTCGGTGAAGAAAACTGTCACAGCTACACGTTATTGATTTTGCATTTTCTATTTCTTTCCTCCAAGGTACTCCTCGGACGAGAAAGAAGAGATGTCCATACTCAAAGTTTCAGATTCGAGAACTGGAGCGGGAATTTTTCTTTAACGTTTACATTAACAAAGAAAAGCGACTTCAGTTGTCCAGAATGCTAAATCTGACCGACCGACAAGTCAAAATCTGGTTCCAGAACCGCAGAATGAAAGAGAAGAAACTGAGCAGAGATCGATTGCAGTATTTTTCTGGAAATCCTTTATTGTGAAGTGAAGAATAAGCTACAGCAGATGGTGAAAATAATAATTTTACGTAATTCAGAAACTGTGTTGTTTCAGCACATTTTCTTTGTGCATACTATTGAAATCATTCTTTCTAAGAAAAATACAAAGATACTTTTAAATGAGACCATTTCACTTAATACCACAATTTGTTATCATTGGGTAAATATTGTGCTACGACGACAGAAAAACCTTTTTAACCATTACGAACCCAAAAAAACAACAGATGTAAATGACTGTTTTATATTTAATAACAGAAGAGAACGATTAACATTGCATTGAATGTGGTTAACGTTTTTGTGTACATGTGTATACACATTGGTGTATATATATACCGATTTTATCAATACGGTCTGTCATAGTCATGCTATTCTCGGTTTTTTTGTTGTTGTTGCGTATTTCCTATTATTGCTTAATATAAAATGTTCCAAAATACAGTTACAAAGCCAAATATTTTGTTTGCAATTTTATATTTTCTTCTTGCTTGGTTTTCACTTGGACGTCTACAGTTTATTGTCCAATATATAAAAATGCTATGTTTATAGGTACTACGCAATGTGCATAGTCTCTATATTGAATGTAAATACATATTTTATGCTGACGGGTTTCCCTTCAAAACTGGTAGTTTTCGTATAACCCCTAAAACAATGCTTGATGTTTTCTTGACTTGCAATACGGGACGAAGAATCCACCTATGATACACATACTGTGGAAATAACTTAAAATAAAACAAATTTGAAAATCTAATTTGTGTTACCATTATTGTTAAGCATGAACAAATTGACAGACGCCGCGCATCATACTGGAGACTTACTTGTATAAAAATAAATGAAGACTATATATCCGCTTAACATAGAGATATGTGAAGACATGCATTCGCCTGGTTTGTAAGGAAAAATCTCGATTCTGACGATTTCTTTGAGTTTTGTCCGGATCCTGAGAAGTTGTGCGCCCAATTGCATATCATCAAAATCGTCCACAATAAGGTGGAATGAGTGACTGGTAATTGATTGTTTGAGTGGAAAATTATAAATGTAACTATAAATACCTATTTCACTCCGCTAAATAAATTACATGAAAAAGATGACAGTTTATTATGATTACAATCGTTTCTAGGTCTGCGTGTTGGGGGAAGGGTGTGGACTATGCAGACTGAATTCTTATTGTGCATGCGCAAAGCCGCTCTCTTTGAGACTTGTGGAGGAGAAAAAACGTTTTAGGGTCACTAAATAGGTTTTCCAATGGTCGTCTAGACACTGCCATAAAGGTAGAGCCACTAAATAGCTATTTTCCTTCTTAATTGCACCGTCTGTTCATAGAGTGACATTCACTTCCGCTGTAAATAGTAAACAAATAAGACTGTCTGTCCGTAAAAAAATACACAAGCATAAGCACCAGTATACCCACGTTCAACTAGCCCCCCACAGCTCAGCTTCCACCTTTTTTACTTTCGTCCCATGCAGCCCCAGCCTCATGAATGACTTCCTCATCTTCAAACTCAGGCTAGTTCAAAGTTCTCCATCCACTCCGATTCACTAAAATTGCCTATAAACCCCGCTTTATTGACCACGTGGAGCTTAACTGCGCTGCTGGAGAATGACGGAGGAATGAGCCGAATAAGGAAGGGGTGTGTGTGTTGGGGTGTGGTGGGGGATGGGGGATATTTTAGTTTTGAACGGTATAGCATTTCAGACGGAAATATAGATTCACAAAATGCAACCAGTACAATGATTTTTGCTTTAAGAAGTCGGCATATGTTGTGTATTTATGCTGGTTAAAGAAAAGCGGAAGAAACTATTTTTTTTTGTCTTTGAGCATGGCTAATGTATAGAGCGTCGCCTTTATCCGTGTGCCACAAGGCGGCGAAGCTTTCCTCAGAAATATGACGAGGAACTGAGATTTAATGAAGGGCTGCGATGTCTGGAAATGCAGCAACCCGTTCCTGCTGACCTTAATATTAAACGTCAGCAGGTACTTCGCGTGCTGTACGGAGCGATTTAACGCGCTCTGTAAAACACTTTATTATCCCAGTAAAATGTAATATTTTCACGCATGGAAAATTTAATATGATATTGGCATGTGATTTTACAAGTGGCTCCGTTTCATTCTGTTTCGCATTTTTGTACAGGATACTTGGCGTTTAAACGACAGGAGAGGAAAGTCAAAGGTCTGCATTCGTATTTGTCAGTATGTTATGTATCTACATGCACAGAAACTTCATGAAAAGCGAGTGAGAGCGAAGGGGGCATGCTGTTAGGGATGCGTGCGTGTGGCTAGGAAGGGCAAGAGATCGGAAGAGACGCATGGCCAGCGATCAAGGCTAGCAGACATTGCCTGTCACACCCACCGAGGACCTTGGCCCTGGGCTGATGACGTACTTGACTTATCGGATTCTCCTTTCCCATCTCGTCGTCACCGTCCTCCAACCGTAACGATTGTCGCGCTGCTTACCAGACAGCGGGGGCACTGTCGATCTAGTATTTGCTCTCTGGTTCTGTTTATACAGTGTGTTAAATCCATTACGCAACCAGCGTAATCAACAAATTCTGAAGACCCAGTCTGGGTTAAGACGTGACAGTGACACGTTTAAGCGAATGGTCAACTGATCGCTGCTTGTGAACACAAAGCATATTCGGGTTTTATTCGCTAACGTGGAAATATAAAGGTAGCGCCACACCAAGGCAGTGAGACATCTGACGTAGACAAGGAAATGATGGCGGGAAGACCTAAAACAATTTAACAGCAATCCAACTGAAGCTGATGTTGGCACACTTGAAGAAACGCGTCTGGACTTTTAATGTCATTTTATCATATTGCACGTATTGTCAAAGAGGACAGAAACACAAACAAGTTGACAAACGAACTTTTGGGTTTGAGTCGTGTTGTGATTTATTATGTTAAGCTCCGTTTTATCTCTTTGACTGGTATATGAGGATATCTCGAAGGCGCAAGGTAAACATTTTATATTAAATAAACCGCCATAGGCGTTGCTTTATTTTCCATGTACTGCTTTTAATTATTTGTAATAGCATGTTTTAATTCCACATATAGATAAAGGCAACTGTCATTAGAAGTACAGATAGGCCCAATTAAGCTCTTTTCAGCTCAACCAACTTAATTTGACGAATAAGGTTAATTCAAATGGGCTGAGTCAAAACCCATTATTAGCGAACAGTTAACGTCGTTTTTCTTAACATTACACGATGTTTAAATTTAATACAATGCTGTTTATTCTTCTTATTACTATCATTTTTATTATTGTTGTTGTTGACGTGGTGTGGACGTCTTATTGTAGATGTTGTTATTGTTGTTCTTGTTGTCGAGGTGGTAGAGGTCTTCTGTGTTATTCTCGACCTCAATGAGGTATAAACAACCAGCCGTAAAGCTGGAAGATCGTCGCTATGCTTTCGCTGCAGTAAGTTAAAGCTGTAAGACACAGGGGAGTTTGAAGCTATTGAGAAGAGGCTAAGTGAAGTTTACCTGGATCTTAACTTATTTGCGAAGCAAGACTGGCATCGGGGCTAAAATATGCGGGACTAGGCTTAAAATAATAGGGGATATAGCCCTGAGTGATCGGACCTAACGACGCCCATAGTAACACGTATCAGTCAGACATTTTGAAAAGGTCTTTAAAAAAACAACAACAATATTTAAAAGTATACATTTGAACGCAGGGCGCATTTTAAATTCCATATGTTATCACTGTTAAATAATTTCTATTTCTATGACGTCTTGCATTGTATATTTCCCGGTTGAATTAAGCAATAAATGTGAAAGAAATTACGATCCTTGTGATGTAATGCTTCTTATCAAACGGTATGTAGTAAATCTACATTTCAAAACTGAAATTATATATATATATATATATATATATATGTGTGTGTGTGTGTGTGTGTGTGTGTGTGTGTGTGTGTGTATAAAGCATACGGGGTAATAATTTAGTCACACGTTAAAGCTGCCCGTTCGGCCGTTGTCTAACATCGTTTCTTAATATAGAAACTCACTTCACACACATTCACTCACTTCAAACTGGGAACTCCCGGCATCCATTTCCCTGCGTGTCGAATTTTGGTCAGCGGTACTTAAAAATTTTGCTTAAATACATTATTTTTAACGATTAATTTTATTTTAACGATTTTATTTTTTGATATTACCCAAAATATATAAATTTTTGAGTGAGAAATGGGATAAAACTATAGCATTAAATATTTTCAGAGTTTTTGCCGTATTTATGGCTGCAGAACACTTTAAGGCTGTGCCCCTTTCTGTCTAACCTATTGTTTGTTTACGCAACATTTTACGCCGGACGCTACGGCAGTGTAATATCCGTAGGGGACGACGAAAGGCTGAGAGCGATCAGCCCGGAGATATATGAATATTCTCGCTGGTGTTCTCCGCCGGAATTAATCTCTGGTTGCTTATTCCCCACGTCTTGAATCTCATGTAGTCTAATTTTTTTCCCATAACCGACACTGCAAGATCAATCCAACATGGTCTTACATGCAAGTTTGCAATTACATACGCAGATTGTATCCTTCGGTCTTTTATGGAGTATCAAATTTCCCTGAGTTGTGGTGTAATTATATCTACGGAGAACCGCAGTAAATACAGGCACACAAAGCTATGCGGCTCTACGGAAGTATCACTGTAAGCACTGTAAGAACAGTGCATGGAGTTTTTGAAAGCCCCCCGTGACATCTCTCCGTATAGGTATACAGGGCGCAGGCCCACACGCATATGGATAAACAAATGTAAATTATTAGAGTGCAGTACATAACATCAGACGAACGTTGTTATCTTAACATTGCTGTTGCAACAATACACAAAACCAATGAAATTATGAGGTCATAAGCAGACCCCCAGCTATCTTAAAGAGGGAGGCGTTAAACGGTTTTTTTTTTTGTTTATAATTTGAAAAAAACGCCGAATAAGAAAAAAACCATGTGCGTGTTATGACAAAGAGCAAAAGTTTCCATAAATACGTTCTTTTAAAGTACTGCTATGGGTCGAGTTTATTGGGGTCTCATAAACTAATTTCCTCTTGGTTTAAAACGCAGATACACGCAATGACGTCAGCACAATAAAATAAATCGGCAAAACCTCCAGAAACATACACAAAAAATCTGTTTCGGTTAATGCAAAATTTGTTAACAATAAAAGGCACCCTACAATGTAATATAATATATAAACATAATAAAAGAACTGCTCTGATTGACCTTAATCTCTGGAAATAGTACGATTCCAAATAATACAATTTCAGCCAGTAGCTAGTATATGTATAAATATATATATATATATATATATTTATATATACACACGGATGTGGGTGTGTGTGTGTGTGTGTGTGCGTCTTTTATTTTTCTAAATTGAAAAAAATAGTTTAGGCTTTAGAAAATCAATTTGAATTTATATCAGAGTTAAAAGGAATATTTTTTGATATTGTGGCTTAGAATTGTTTTTAAATTGAAAGGCTATCATTTCGCAGAAGCCGCTGACAAACAGCCGTGTAAACCAATCACAGCAACTTTTTCGAGCGAAACCAACCTTCTCGAGGCATGGTCATTGACAGTGACCCCTTTGTCGACGCTGCTGAAAATGAGACGCATTTCAGTGGTCACTGAAATCTTTAGACCAAAACAGCGGCGCACAAGTTGAACGTAAAACAGCTTTGCTTTCTTAAGCCTAAAATATTTTTTTATTCTGCTTCGCAGTAATGTATTGTCAATCGCTCAACCAGTGGCAAATTTATGTTAAATTAGTTACAGGGGAAGACGAATAGCAATTTGCATTAAAACAATATCTTACGAAAATATAGGCCTAATATAGAAAGCATTTATTCCATATAAGGGATTGACGGAATATTCTCAAACGTATTTAGTTTATATAGGATTCTTTGATTCTTACGCATTAGTCACGGCTTATCGGATTTCTTTCGCGTGAAGGAAAATAAAACTTTACTAGCGGCTTTGAGAAAGTTCTTCCGCGTGTTTTCAGAGCAGTTATTTAACTCGATGTCTGCATAATTCCGTTAATTCAATATAAAAGTATGTTAAACAACAAAAAATGTGTTTAACCTCGGGAGTAAATTAACATTTATTTGCCGTCTAAATATAACCTAATAAGCACGTTAAAGGTATTTGTATTGTATTATTTTCTATGTGCCGTATTGCGTTCTTCGAGTCAAATAATTCATAGTATATTACCTTATTTGATTTTCTACCATATACGACAGTTACGTCGAAGTAAAAGACGTGCAACGTAAACTTAAGAGCTAGTATAGGAAGTACACTGCAAGCTCTCAAGCTCCTTGTTTTCCTCTAAGCGGAAAGTGTCACCAATCCCCTCCAAATAGTAAAACACAACAAAGGCAGAAAATACACACAGTAATTAGTTCTACGTATGAATGGATTGTTTATTTTGTACGCATCGGCCTGTCGTTTATAGTGATTGTGATTAAACAACGGCGAAAAAATAAAACAACAGAAAGAACAACAACAACAATAAAATAATAATAACAACAACAACAACAACAATAATAATAATAATAATAATAATGATAATAATAAACTTTTAGGTAATATTATGACAAGGGATTAGTCCATACACGGGACACATGAAACAATTCAGCGTTGAAAAAGGACCGTGCTTCCTGTTTTATGTATCGGTGGAATTCCTCAGTTGGTTTAGATTCTGGAACTAAAACTTGATTCCTGAATTAAAAGTTGATTTGTCTTCCCCAAGCCGCAAGGACCACATGAACCGGCAGCGTCACTAGACTTGCATGGATTCCTCTTTGTTCTCTTGTTGTTGTGGGTGTCTTTACCTCATGACGCTGGCTAGATGGCGCCATTGGTCCATGTGAGGTCTATCTTGCTCGCCAACTTGACCTCGATGACGTCACTTCTGTCTGAAGAATCAAGGCCACTTCCAAAATTCTATTGGCCGAAAAATCACGTGGCAATATACTGCGCATCCATAATTAAGTTGCTAGTATTTTCTTGCCCCCCCCCCGCCCCCAAAAAAGATGTCAGCTTACTGTAATCTTAGAAAAAACTTGGAATTAACAAAATGAAATGTCGTGCCCCAACAACGCGGCTATAGTGGCTCTCTCCTAGTGGATTCCTTGGTGGGAGGATCCTCCACGTACAGAAGCGAGGGCTATCTCGCCAACCCTGAAATGTACATGCACACGGGTCCTGAGTGTAGCTTTTCGATTATGCGAAATTGTGGAATTGTCTCTTCACCTCTCACCAAAAGAGATGAGCTTCCACAAACAACTCTACCGTTGAGCATATACCATCAGGCATCCTACCTGACACCGTTGGACGCATGGGGGAGAGAACCTAAAACTTGTATTGAACAACCTGTTGCCCGACCCCTGCTCTCCTGCACTTTTCCAGTGGATTTTGTCAAGGAAGAGGCCATTAGTCGTGTGTACCGGGATGACATTGCCAGGGATAAGGAAACAACAGAACCGGCTATCTACACAAGACTGGGCGACAACAGCAACCGGTCAAGCTGTGATCAGGCTGCACAATCTGCATCTGACTATCTCAATGTACACCAAATATACACGGCCGAGAATTCACAAGATGGAAACGATTTCGATTCAGGTTTTGCGTTACCTACAGGGATGACAACTTCTGCTGAAACACCGTTACCCGAACTGTTCGTGAATGCCAGAAAATCTAAAGAACGCCTGTCCGTTGAGCGGATAAACGTTGAAGATCATCGTTCAGCTAAAAAACAGCCGGAGAAAGTGGAAAATATTTTTAGTACGGACAGTAGTACGGATAATTCCGAAAGCGAAATGAAAGGTAAACCTTATAAATACACACGACGCCCGTGACACATAAGACACAGAAGCACAGTAGGTTGCAAATACCTATGAAGCAACCAACATGCCGACAGACTTTGTGCTTTCACTGCTTAAATTAAAAGCAATACGTTTAATTGCTATATCTGACTTCCACGCAAGGCTGAGACGGACTGGTTAAATATATGCATTCTTCGTTAACCTCATAGTCTCATTTTACAACACGAAAATACAAAATGCACAATATGTTGTAATGGTATTGGTAATAGCTTTAGGGTGGCGATGAAATGCGGTGTTGTGTTAAAAAATTGTTTGCTGGATTTCAGACAGACTTACGGTATTGATCCCTTTCCTGTTTTTATTCGTCGTACTGTGGTTGTATTTATATTTCGAAATAGAAAAACTCATTGTAGCAATTTTCTCCATATTGTTGTGCAGCCTAAATATAGTTCTGTTTGTCCCCACGCTAGAAACTTAGTTGTGCTGATATACAACGGTGCAATAAAATGTAATGGTTTGGCTGCAGAAATCCTCTAAGAATGAGGTGTCTGTGTGATTCGTTACTGCACCATGAAAGATTTTCATGCATTTGAGCCAGCTGCTACAATGGCTTTTCCATATACGTGTTCAATATGAGTCCTTGAAATGATACATTTTATTATAAAAATTTTCGTGCTTAGCTGGGTTTCTAAATATTTATTTGATTTTAACAAAGGGAATGTTAATAGGGCTATAGCATTTATACCCATGCAGAGAAGTCGATTTGTTATGTTTTAATCATTCCACCACACGGATAAACACCGTACCACTAGAGTGCTGCTTTACTCTTTTCTTAAAATGCGACTAACCATAACATTGTCATGTCATGGGTCTTGAATTCTTGTTCGAACACTACTAAGTGGTAAACTATGTACTTAATTACACATTAAACACTAACAGCCGAATACCGGAAAATAAAATTGGAAGCGAATTTATAATGGAACAAAAATAGTTTATGCATTAATGATTAAATTTAATGTTCAAAATGCAATATTAATTACGGTCATTTTTATTTGAATTCACATGCGTTCATTTTATGCCATTGTATTCAACTCATTACAGTGTATGCCTCTCTATTAAAGGTTAAGGTAGAAAATTCAATAAATTCTTTTTACACTAACCAATAGTTATTGTCCTAACAGAGTATTATACATATTACCCGCTTTAAAATGTTCTTTTCAATTTAATGCTTCGGTGATAATTAGCGTTGTCCTATGTCGTTCCCTTAATTTTTTATGTAAATTTAATAGCAGAAAGAACATTAACACCTTTATTGTATTATTATGCCAGTGTTTGTGAAATAAGTGACTATATGTCATTGAAATGTAATTTGATGATTTTGTAAGTATTTACCTGCGATATTTCGTTCTGTGGATTTCGCCTAAGGAGAACGTCTGTGTTTCAACTAGGTATTTTCTTAATTATTATGAATGCTTTTCAGTGACATAAAATTATAATGATTTAGGGATTAAGCTTCAACGCTTCTGCATTTTTATAAGTCGCGTTTCCATCTTTATATGTTGGAAAAACTAGTGCAATTTGATAGTGAAGCGCCAAAGCTAAATTCACTGGTGGATTATATAAAAATACATAGAATTAACTCTACTCCAGATACGGAACAGTTTGAGTATTATCTATGACAATTAACACATCGACCGTTCCGCCATTTAAAGTTGCATTTATGTACCGTAAGGAAGATTGGAGAGAAAGCAACGCAGCACAACGACTCGCTTCATACATTAATGAATTACTATGAGGGTTCATTAATCTGATAATTAATTGAGGAAATGAACAACAATGGAGCAACTAAAACGTTCATACGTGCTAACGAGTAAGACGAGAAGTCGTTGATGCTTAGGTATGCTCTATATTAATAACCTGTTTACATTTTGAATAATTCCTATTTTGCAGAAGACTCTAAAGTCGGCAAGACACCTGGAAACTGGCTGACAGCTAAAAGTGGTCGAAAGAAAAGATGTCCTTATACAAAGCACCAGACGCTGGAGCTCGAGAAGGAATTCTTGTTTAACATGTATTTGACTCGCGAGCGCCGCCTGGAGATCAGTAGGAGCATCAACCTCACCGACCGTCAGGTCAAGATCTGGTTCCAGAATCGGAGGATGAAGCTGAAGAAGCTGAACAGAGAGAGCCGCGCGCGAGAGCTGACGCCGACCTACTACACCTGAGCTTCCGTGGATAAAGTCTGAAATCTTTGATGGACAGCTGGCAAATACCGCATCATTTAGAATATATATCTATATATCTCGTAAAATTTAGCATTTTGCCAAATATA
>JAODKC010000041.1:1016447-1051585 GCA_026777985.1 Mormyrops attenuatus | reverse complement strand
ATATATCCGTAGTGTTTAGAGCATCTGAATTGTAACCTTTTGTATGTTTATATGCATGTTTGACTTATTGGAAGGTGTTCATCATGATATGTCTATTTTATCTGTCCTATTTATTGCATATAGCAAAGTTTGCATGGATATCCTTTTTCTCTCTGTATGGGAATTACGTGAGACCAAAAATAAAACAGGAAATTGAGGAAATCTGATTGGGAATTTTATTTACAAAGAAATAGTATTTTTCTGGTAATCTGTTATGCTAGTTCTCGCCAAGGAAAGAGAGAATGACAAAGAAAGGGATCATGGCAGTTTTAATGTAAGTGGGAGACCATAACGTTGATTTAAATATTATCCAGGTGACCACAGTAAGTCAAGGTCATAAAATTGTAATGTCAGGACGGTCCTGGAAAGCGCTGGGGGGGGATTTTATGATCTGCAAATATAATGTGCTGCTGGTATAAAGATGCATTGAAAGGTGAGCGGAGCAGGAATAATCTGCAGAGTGAAGACAGAAAGGCGGCAAGGAGGCAACGTGCTAAAGTTACTCGTCCAGAGGTTTTTCTTTTAAGGAAAGAGTGGTGGTTTGGTCGGAATAGTCAAAACACACGCGTGAATAAGAAAGAATGGAAAATTATAAAAATGAAATACACCTCATGAAAATAATGCGACTTGTCTTGCGTCGACCTCAAGGTAGGACACAACATTTTAAATTTCGAAATTGTTTTATGTTGAAGCAAACCAGAAGATTCTTTCGTATGATTTATTTCCGAAAAATAGCGTGAGTCTTGCGTGTGTTCTTCAGGTAGAGATTGCCGGTTTCATATCTGCGACCCGTATGGAATGAGTTAATTATTGTTCCATGATGATAATTATTGTTTCCATCATTCTATCGTTTCACTTAATGGTGTAAAGAATGCTGCTAAACAAACAAAAGACATTTTCACTCCCTGATTATTTAATACTTGATATGTAAACCTAAAACTGAGGGGTTATGCGGGATTGTGAGAAGTTTATTGTTTGATGTCTGGTTTAAGTGCATCGGTCCTGACAACACTGAACGTTTTGGTCCAAATGGTGTTTTGAAGAATATTACTAGATCACATTATGCTCTCGTTTTCGCTAATGCGCATGGAGTACAAACGCGGCATAGGATCGTGGCATACTCGCGCATCATTGATCGCCTTGGCTGCTTTTTTTAAGCACAAAAATTGTTCATTTAAGCAATAGTACCCGATGCTAGTGTCTTTCTAGTGCCTGTAGTGTCTTTCCGAGCTCACTAAGAGCCCCGCACAGCTGATGCGTGGTTTAGGTAGTTTCATGTTGTTGGGATTGGCTTGCTGGCTCGGCAACAAGAAACTGCCTTGATTACGTCAGTTCGTCTTCATCAAGGGCGACAATATCTGTTGATTGTTTGTGTTCTATTAATGTTGTCACGTGAGACTGGTAATGAGTTGAGCTGTTGTTCGCATTGAATTTTATTTTTCTTTCCTTTGCATCCTCATCAATTATACACGCCAAAGAGGTTCTCATTCTGTGTTCCGTACTGCACCCGTGTTCCTGTGGTATTGTGTATATGGAATTGCCATATCTAAAAAGTTACATTTTACCTTAGTTAAGAACATGGACAATAGAAAGGGGCCAAGGTATACGTTGGATCAAAGGACTTAAAAGCAGAAGTGCGACGTCTAGCGAGTACCCAGAGTTTATAAACAGCTGCGGCTTCCGTTACTCATCATTACCGGCATGGTAAGTTTCGAGTGGATCTGTATGTATTGTAATTTTGGGGTGAAAATGGTGCATGATTATTGTGATGATTGAAAGACTGGCCAGGAATCCACCGATAAACTTCACTTGTGGAAATGAATTACCAAAGTAATTCAAAACAGTGTGACAGGCTAACGTCCTGAAATGACAACACTAGTTTCAAAATGACGCAATATAGAACATCCAATCCATTCCCCTTTGCAGCAGTATTGAGTGTACTAAAAAAAACACAGCAAAAGTGCGACACTTTTATTTCGATGCCTAATTCATGTTTTTGCTGAATAAGTTGATGAATTACTAAAGGCCATTCGGTGTTTCTGGCACTCTGGTAGGCAACTCAATAAATTCATGAATTCTTTAAGACTAAATATTAAAATATAAAATTTAATATAATTATAATATGTGGTTGAAAAGTTCTTATGGTGTTTAGCGGTGTTCTACTTTTGTATCGTACTGAACTGTATTACTAATACAGTATGTTAACGATAATAAAATACGCCTATACAAACTGTATAGGCCTAAGTGGGATGCTATAGAATGAATCTTTTTCTTTTATTTCCCCGAGGAATCAGGCAGATAATCTAAACATTCTCCTTGTTCGATATTATTATAATATGTTTTAATACACCTGGGCCTTTCTCATTTAACCAATGAAATTGTGGCGGTTGCGCATTCTTCGCTATTAAAAACAAGGTACAAAACTCTGAAATATTCCTCCAATTCGGTAATAACATATTTAATTTATTAATCTGTAATTGATAATTGTAGTTTACGTATAATTTTAGCGATATCTTGCGAAGGTTACGCGTTCTATAAGGATTGTAAATACATACATATTTGGGCATTGGTGTATACGTACTGTCATATATACATGACAGAAAGTGGAAAACGACGGGAAATCGGGAAAAGAAGTACTTTGTCCGTAATTGTACGTTATGTATTCTATTGAATTGAAGTTAGACCTACTCATTTTTGTTCTTCTTTATGAAATACAATCCTGGTTCATTTGACCATTACATGAATGGCGTCTCTATGTTTTCGCTGTATTTCGATTGCTGCCGCGGAACCCCCTCCCTTGCCTTTGCGCGACAGCGGTCTGGAATCCAAAGTCACTTTCATTCAGCTGGAGTGAATAGTAATTCGCGCCAGAATGCCTTACTAACAAAGGGTTTACAGCACGCGAGATGACTCCCGCCCCCGCCAGATAACACGGAGCATCCGGAGGAAGACTGGCGGATTCTACTCCGCGGCTGTTTTCCACATTTTATATCACCGGTAATAATTGCCTACCGAGATCTAAAAGAAATGAACGATTCTGAATAAAGCTGCAAACTGCTCTACTATTCACGCTCGCACGCTTGGTGAGCTAGAGGTGTAATGTAAGGATGAATATAAGTAAAGATTAATGCAAAAGTTTTGTTAGCAGCAGCTGCTTCAGGACGATTAGCAGCAACACTAGCCGAATAAGCAGGTCGTCACTGCAGTGTATTTTTGATGGTTGCCTGCATCCGGCGACACAGGTAAAGTAGTTAGACTTGTGCATTCCTATTTCAATACATGATATATACATTTATAGGAAATGAAGATATCCTAACTTCTACCCTGCGTGATATGTGGAGTCACTATCATTCAAGCTACAATGCGACGATTTCATCATATATTGGTTTAAGTCGCAATATTTCGAATGTATGAATTTCCCCTAAATATTTACTTAAATTTATTTTTAATTATCAGTACTATACTGAAAGGTGCTAGTTATAGCGAGATGACAACGGCGTTAGCTTTCGGCTACCAGCCCGCATTCACTCTCGAAGGTTGTGTATTTTCACAGTTCTGTACTTGTCCGAAGGCATTTCCATAAGCACTCACTATATAATTCATCAGCGGTACAACAATCGTCAGAGTGACAAAACAAAAATTACGAATAAAGAAATATATGCTTGTTATTTTTTTTTTAAATATTATGACTAGTTGATATGTTTTAAAATGAATTATTTAAATATATTCGCAAATTCGGTCGCGACTCATCCTTTCAGTTTTCTTTCTCGAACTAATCAAATTAACCAAATGTTAACAGCAAAGTCCAATATATTATTGAGCGGTGTTTATGTCTACTTATGGCTTTGTGTTTGTTATGTGATATGTTTTTTCCTTTTGAAAAATTGCCAATTAGCCATGCCATTTATGAGCATTTGTACCACATTGCATATGGTATTAGATTTTAAGTGCTGTATTGCAGACGTTTCTGATGTGACGCTATCAGTACATACTGAACTTACCAACACAGGAATATTAAATATAAGGCACTGGAGTAACTTATTTCAAATAGAAGCATCACTTTTCCGCTTCTCGATGCACCAGTTATTCTCCATCACGTCGAGCAATTTCAATGACATCTTTGTAAATTTCACGTAATTTTAAAATAATGCGAAGAAATGCGACTGAACACTTCTTAAAATAAGCAAAACACCTTTTACCTCAAGCATTAACAAAATGTAACGACTGGTCTCGATGGATGTTCTTATTCGTAATATACAATAAGCCTTTCATTATCGGCATTTTTCTACGAAATGGAGACACCGATTAATAAACAAAATCTTCCCCACGCATAAAATTATTTTGTTACTAGCCCACACTGTATATAGTTTTTAAATAAAAGTTATAATGGATTTCCACATTCCAGCAACAAATTCAACAGGCGAAATGTACAAACACTGAGAGATGGAAATCGGAAAAGTATTTGTTGTCGACTCTTATTTGCATCCTTTTATATATGAACAACTACACAGTATAATATTTCTTACCTTGTTGCATTCGATTGGTGGTTGTATGACGCGACATACTTGATGCCGAAAGTACTTCACTGATTTATTTATTTATTTATTGTTTTAATAGGCATATTAGCCACGAAAAAAAACGTAGGACTTAATATGTGTGTCTAATAGCTTTTTTTTTTACAGAGAAATCACACTTCAGAAATACTGTCAATAAAAATAGTTTGGCAAATAAATACAAGGATAATGAAGAACTGACACTAGGAACAGTATATCTCATGGAGTTTACTAAAAAAAGGGAGAAAAACTTAATTTACAGTTTGTGTGCGTCACAGAGTAGTACTCATACAACTGTAGGACAATTGTAAGCCACTGATAGGGTCGCCAGTTTATAAACAGTGCAATATTCAACTTATATTTATACTCCCTGATTTAAAAGAATATATAATAATATGCTTGCAACGTGTATCACGTGATGCGAAGACATAGATAGCTAGCATTTAAGTGCTAATTTAAGATATGGCACGTAGGTGGCAGTGATGCGCTATATAATTCAGCTAAATCAAAATGTGCAATTTAAGTAGAAACGGGCATATAAGGAATACTCCTTATCGGTAATATAAATTATAGTATATTTCTGATAACATCATTCTCAAAGGTGCTAACCTGAATTCTTACATAAATGCCTAATATTTTATTATTATCAGTATTACCAGTAATACAATGACAACAATTGCAAGTTTGTATTTTCTACATAACTGAAGATGACAACATTTCACATAATAAGTCGTTAATAGATAATTGGAATTCGTTATTGGAACAATATGTTACTAAATTAACAGTTAAATCGTATCCTAATACTAAAATTGTACATTTGAAATACTTCTTCCGATCTCAAAATGTTTAAGTGGTTCCTGACAAATACAAGAGCAAGTTCAAAACAAAAGAAAGCTGCAGACCTGCGTGTATGTTTGCTCCTTGAAAAGGCTGCAAATTGTCGCGGCTCCTTTTTCTGAGCTTCAATACACAGGCATTGAGGGTGTAGCTTCAGGTAACCTAAGTTCCGAGTTCCCCAGCAAGTCAAGGTTCGTAGCGTTTGAAAAAATGTCTTAAATATAAACGTTATTATTCTAGCACGGCGTCGCACACATTGATATAATTATTTGTCTGACATTATGTTTCATCTCGCCATGCTACACTTCAAGTGTTACTATATTGTAAAGTCCAATTAGCAGTTCAAATGTCCGAATGTGGGGCACATCCAGCATTTAATATAACTATGGACTGGTAATTATGTACTGGTGTTCACATACACGTGTAGGGTTAGCATTTCTGTACATAGCGAGTAACTTTTCACCAGGTGATAGCTGCACACGCAGTATCAATTTCAAAAATTTAGATGTATCGTTTCAGTCATTTCCAACGTTTCTGAAGTTGTGTCTTGGGCACGCTACAAAAACTACGGTTCAATAATGCATTTATCTAAAGAAAGTCAGAAATAAACGAATTATTATACAAACAATAAACACAGATCAGAAAATCATGCTCGATAACACCAAAATTTACCTAATTTGTAAGATCGCTTTATTGCCATTTAAGGTATAAAATAAACTTTTCCATCGGTCACATGGAGAATGGGTTTCTTTTCAATAAACAAATCCGTTTAATATAATGGTTTCCATTTACGCTTTCACAGCTCACAAAATGACACATAAACCCCGTTCTACGTAGCCTACTTAATTCCAAAGCCTATCAACACAATGAAGCCACATGGATTCGATATGAGTATGCCGAAGTGAACCCACTGCGGATGAAATATTTTACGTAAACGTTCATTAGAGTAACAGTGCTGGCGTGTTGTATTTATTTCGTCTGCTTTCCGGATGCAAAAGCATAAATGAACTTGACTCTGTTTTTGATAGCAACCAGTGAAGTGTCAAAATGATTTTAATGGATTTACTTCATTTAAAAACTACGGGGGCGTTCCATCAGAACGCTAAATCATCGTCTCCTTCATTTGCAACCTCACTACTAACGAACCATGAGCATTATGGCATATAAATCACAACATATTTTGCAGAAAATTCGTGATTCCATCAACAGATTTTGAATATGAAAGAAAAGCAGTAGCTATTGTCATAACGTCAAATTTTTTAAACTCCATAATTGGAGTTACGGTTAAAAATATTTTCCACTACAGGAATATGTCAAAGGGCTATGTCTTCCAATCGATTAACAGGCCAACATTTGTTAAATGAGAAAAATCGACTTATTTTCCTTTTTTAATTCAGCACCAAACCATTAACAAAAATATCGTTAAAAGAAAAGTGACAACAGCAGCAGAGCTTAGTATTTGCCCTGATGCCATTGCGCATTGATGGAGTATTTTGCTCAACTTTAGAACTAATTAATTGCAGAAGTGCGGACAGTAAGTACATTCATGCGTGTAGAATGCTTTTGGTCCAGGAAAGCGATGTGGCTGTTGTCTTAACAAACTAAAATAATCATACCGGAAATGAGAGCGGGGACATTATCAGAAAAGACTTTTATTAATTTATCGGATTGTCCCCTATCGAGTAGGGTTAATAAATAAGCATCAGTGCCACTAAGCAGGCGGAAAGGCCGGCCTGGAACCGACAATAACTCCATGAAAGTGGGTCCAGTAGGTTCCTACTGCCTCTTTTGACAACTGCAAGAAATTCTAGAAGTAGATTTGATATACCTGCTTATGTTGGCTATTACAGTGCAACAGCCCGTTCAGTACAGTTACTGTTAAGCTGCATAACATTTAACAAGCAAAATTAATAAATGTAAGCTTATAGTAAATTCCACATCTTAAGACTGCCTTATACATGACATTCAACTCCTATTTGAATTCACCGCGAGGCTGCATTTTGTTCTGCTCATTATCATGCAACGCACTAGAAAACGCAGGCTTACATCTACAATGTCAGCACATAATCCAAGTGCACAATCACATACACACATTCCTGGGAAATGTAATTAAGCACATGCGCTTGATTTTTCCATCGGTTTGAACGTGCTCATATATAGGCCCAAGGACTGAGTTCCTAAAGCTGTCGATCCTAGAGTCATTCATAATTAGGCCTACTATAGGTACTCGGCGTCGAAAATGCTTAATCCAAGGCTGAAGCGATTCTTCAATCTAAAACTGAATCGCTGACTATTCTTTCAGATTTTTCTTGCATTAAGTAAGTGTCCCGGTAATAGTATAAACTCACTGTTCACCGCGTGTATTTTTCTCTCCACTCTATTCATCTAATATAAATTTTAAACTCAGTTCATTTCTGTTATTTTTCCTTTCCCGTGTTTTCCAGTTGATGACAGACGTGTTCCACAAGTATTGTGTTGATTTTATACTATAGCACCAACTCGACTTCAGTTGTTATTAACGACACGTTTATGAACAATCAAATGGTCCCATAAAAATTTATTGGGAGACATAAAACCAATGCGAGACCACTTGCAGAATACAGCCACTTCAGCAGGCAAGTTTTCAAGCGAGTTACTATTCCCACCTTTCCGATTTTTAAACATCGGTTTACAAGACAGATTATTTCAATAAGGCATGTAACCTTGTTTTGCTATCCATAAGACCTTTGTATAAAAACACCCCGCTGTTTTTCAGAAGGACATTTTAAAACTAAAAGGCTGAGAAACTGCAGAACAAAATCACATTTTAACCGGTTTAACTTTCTATATTTATTACAGCTCGGAAAATGCGCATTTTGCTCGGTTGAGCGCAATAGTTTTCTATGGAGACAAAACTAATTACATCAGCAAATAGTCCGTATAGGTGGCTGTCAACGTACCTCTTTCTGCGATACGGTGATACGGATCTCTATGGTGTTTCTGTTTTATTATTAAACACCGGGGAAGGTTATGTATCATTTTAATATTAAAGTTCTGCCACGTAATAGTACAGCGCTAAATTATAGATCTGAATTCCCGAAGTGCATTGCTATTCCAGAAAAGGATGGCGCATTGATCCAACAAGCAGTTTTGGGGAGGGAGGGGGGTAACTATAATCACGTGTGGTACAAACAACCAATGGCAGCTAAAAAGACTTGTAGAAATAATTACCTGGCTTGATTGTTCAATGGGCAGATAAAAAAGTACACATACACTCCATATAATAATCGGATGCATGTAAAAGAGACGGGGAGGTTCGTCATGTCGACCACTGGTCCCATAAGTAATTATTATGTGGATTCCTTGATAAACCATGAAAACGACGAGGTACTGGCGACTCGATTCTCCACTGCTGGATCGCTTCCCTCCGGCTCCCGTCCGACGCCCATAGTACCGGAGTGTGCCGATTTTCCTTCCTGCAGCTTTACCCCTAAACCTTCCGTTTTTACCACGTCTTGGGCCCCAGTTCATTCACAGTCCTCAGTGGTCTATCACCCATACACCCACCAGCCTCACCTAGGAACGGATTCCAGATATATACGATCTTGGTTGGAGCCGGTCTCTGGTACCGTGTCCTTCCCAGGCTATCCAGCAAACAGCAGACACTACGGGCTGAAACCTGACGCCTTCCCGGAGCGCAGAGTCGGTGAATGCTTGGGATCCAATGGACGCGGATATTCGGATTATCTGTACAGCTCTTCTGCTGAAATTCGTGATAAGACGCAGCAGAACGTTCCTTCTCCGGAATCCGAGGTTTTGGCTCCAGACAAGCACAAAGACGAAAAGTCCGAATTAGATCCAAGTAAGTTGAAGTTTACAGCATGGTATTGAAGCCGTGTTTCTTATATAATTGCTATTGCATTTGTTTGGAGGTTGACTGTCATTCTTCATAAAAAGAAATGATCTTCCTTAGTATAATTTTTTAAGACGTTTAATTACTGCTGAAATCCTTCCTGACACGGGGTTACTACTGAACGGAACAAATCACGGCTGTTTAAGGTTGTAAAGTAGGAGACGGGTTATAAAAACTACGTACTCAAAAAAAGAGCAATTTAATGACAAGGTGGAGTTACACAAATCGTCTTGTTTATTATATACCATACTTATCGCTGTTTCTTTGTTTTGTTTCTTTTATATTTTGCGCTATCTGCGTTATAATTCTATTATTATTATTGTTTATTATTGTTATTATTCTCAATGAAGGATCAAGCGTGGATTTATTAGGCCTAATTTATTTAAAATTTGTTTTATCGACTTAATTTAAATGGTTACTGACAAAGAAATTAACAAGTATGATAAGGTAACAATAGGCCTACATTCCTTATTCTACTCTTTATGCCTAATATAGCAGATATACTTTTATCAGGGGAGGAATATATATTTTATTACGCTGTCTGAAGAATGGTATATTTGATTAAGTAACAGACTATTAAAATGACGCCGTCACGTGTGCATGTTACGTCCATTAAATATGACTGTAATATTTTCTTAAATATACATCATGTTAACACAGAATGAGCAAAACAATTCTCCAGAACACGACTTGGGAATTTCGGCAGCCAGTGTGTGATTTTCTGACTTCATGCAGAAAGGGAAAGGAGCTTCCGTCCGTTTATGGGCCTATAAAATGACGGGGCGCATTCACAATTTTACGACAACATTCCTCTTGAGCACTCAGTGGTCTTAAAAAGCAAATCGCTCCAAATGATCAATTTATTCCAATTATATAAAAATACATACATAGAATGTATTTCACGACACATATTTAAATGAACTATTAAAAGGGGATATATTCCGTTAAGAGACCCAATCATGTATGTCATATCGCTTCACTTCCCATATGACACGGTAAAATTTTCAGTAATTACTGGTCTTCAAAACAGTAAGTATTTTTGTTATTCGGTTTTCAGATAACCCAGTGGCGAATTGGATCCACGCGCGCTCCACACGGAAGAAGCGATGTCCTTACACCAAATATCAAACTTTGGAGCTTGAAAAGGAGTTCTTGTTCAATATGTACCTTACAAGGGACCGTCGATATGAGGTTGCCCGAGTCCTAAACCTAACGGAGCGACAGGTTAAAATATGGTTCCAGAATCGACGGATGAAAATGAAGAAAATGAACAAAGAAAAGAGCGACAGCAAAGAACAGTAGTATGCAGTTGATCGACATGAATGAGAAACGTAAACAAGAATTGGAATTCAGATTGAGCAATTTACCCTACAACTCCCGAGAAAACAGCACAGACAGAAAGCGTTAGGCCCGTTCATTTTGTGAAAATTAGTTTGATTTTTAGTTTACGAAACATTTTATGATGTTTTATTATATTTTCTTTTTTGGATACTGTCCATCATGCGACATTGATTAATATTTAGTGTTCCTTAGAATAACACCACAGTTGTGTTGAAGCGATTAAGTACCTTTGATGGCGGAATTGTACTTAAAGGACAATGACTGAAATAGGCCTATTTACTAGTGAACAGCGAAAGTACTTGAATTTTTTTTATTTTACTTTGTAACTTATGACGTTCTTCATCTGTCAAAAAAGATATCAACGTGTCTGTGTATGTATTTGTGTGGTATTATAATAGTTTTGATGTACTTATTCGTGTATTTTTACATTACTTCAAATCCGTAAAGTTATAACCTGTTGTAGAATGTAGCTACATTGAAATATATACAATATCACCTTGGACGTTTGATGGTTTTCCTTACAAAGCGTCCGCCGGCTTCCATGGCGTAGACCTAATTGAAAAACGAAAATTAAGGATAATATGACAGGCAAAGGTGTCCTAATTGAAATACAAATATCTGGGACCTTTGAAGGTGGATGATGACTGTATGAGGAGGAAGACGTGGTGTATGCATTTTGGTAAGAATTCCATTGTGTTAGAAATCCAGTATAACGACCACTCGTAATTTTTACATTAAGGCAGCATGTATCTAAGAAAAAAAACTGCCTACAATTTTTAATGAATTTCATATTAGCGATCGTCTTCTGAGCAGAGGAAATTTAAGTAGCCTATGATCCGCTGTTAGTCACGTGGGACGGGTATCAGGGAATATTATTATAATGGAATCTGCGTAAGCAAAATATCCAGAATAATGTAGCTGTAGAAAGATGCATGCATTAAGATTTTACCACTCATTTTAATTGTATTGATACTGACAATTAATATTATTCATATATGTAGGCCTACGTATTTTCAATGTATGCTATTCAAGCTTGCTCATTGTTGTATTTAACCGACACTTCCCAAAATGGCATTTTTGAATTCTTAAATTGTATGACGTAATTATATATAAATATACAGATATACATTATATAGGTTGCACACAGACACACTAATATTGTCGCCAAGATACTCCGATTACACCTACACTTAATACTACTTGTCATATACAGGGGTAGTGTCGTAATTAAGAAAATAAAAACGAAAAAGAGTCGCTCCTTTGCATGCCTTAGGACTTAGGTGATATGTGAAACAGCATGTCGACGATAAAATAGCCCTTTGTGGTGGTAAACAAAACTGACAGGATACAGATCTTTTAAGGCGCAATCCAGTGCGATATTTCCGCAGCTCAGGACAAAAATGCAGGTTTTACAGCCCTGGTTGGGCTTGCGGTGTTTGTTTCAAATGTAACCAAACAAAAGAGAGTCCTGCGAACTGGCTAGACGTCTGGCTTAAATTGCTTTATGGCTTTAATGGACGGCGATGGCCAACTGTTTCAAATGGAGTTATTGAGATTGTTTTGTCTGTAGACCCGCTAAAAATATCGGGGGTTTCAATGCACTTTCATTCTGAAAACGGTGTTCAGAGGGCTGCATACTTCCGTGGAGGAAAGAAGCAGTAAACTTGAAAGGCCATAATTACTCTTTGCGCGTTTAAAAATAGATGATTGTAAAGTGCGTTGTGTTAATTCAACAAAAAGTCCGACAAAATTAAATCTGAAACTATATGCCAAATAATGCGTTGAACTTGCTAGTTAATGTTATTATTTTTATTTAAATGCATGAACTGCACCAAGAAAGCTTGTAAATCGAAATAGCCATACTTCGATAAACAGCGGTGGGTGTGGAATCAGTTTCCATTGTTTTCATACCATTTCAGAATCCAGAACTCGCCAGCTAGATTTTTGCAGAAGCACTAGATGTCGCTATTGGCTCACAGATTTCAAATCGCCCGGCCTGCGTAGTTGAAATTCTTCCATAATTTACTTCTTTAATGTCTTACAGGCATTATACGGCGTATTTCGTCCATCCAATGAGTTTTAAAAATATATGTTGTTATATTGTTTTGACTACAATTGTTCACATTGGTAATGTGCATGGTCAAGTTACAACACAACCGCGTAATTTCCCGTGGTAGTGTAACTATAGTTTGATTTTGATTGTTTAGATTAGATTATTTATTCTGATTATTCAATGCGTAAGAAGAACTATTTCACTCAAAAAACCTAACGTAGATTCAGTAATATTGAAACTAAATATTATGTATAATACCGCTGTGGTTGGATTGTAAAATATAATTTTGCAAACGATTTAGTGTTCTTTGTCCACTACCACTAATTATATATTTAATTCCAATAGGTTCTGCATAACTTTTATAGTGGAAAAACCTCTAATAAACAATTGTGCCAATATTCTAGCTCTAGAAATGAATATTATGTTATAAATTGTTTAGATTTAAAAAAGACGTATACACATATGTTGTTTAAAACACTTTATTAGGCATACAGTAAATATTTTGTTATTGCTATATTATGTATTGTTTTAATATCCAACCTGAATCTCCACTGATGTCTATAAATTTTAGTGGGCCTTCTCTCATATTTCACGATGATGTGTAAAAATCGTCAGTAACACCAGAGAACTCATACGAGTCAGTTAGGCCGCGGCCTACATCAGGCGTAGCTAAATAAAACACGGGAACATTAACGTGTCAATTGAAGTAACGAGGGATGTAATCTGTACTTTTATTAACTCCTCACTACTGATTTACTACTTTTTCGCACAACTGAACAGACTCGGGTCAGCAACGGCAGGTGTACGGACGGTGCAGGACAGTGCATATGCTACCTACGTGTTTTACTCGGCTTTTGAAGTAAATCGGCGTTAATTATATTTTAAACCTGATATTCCACTCCAATTTCTAATTCATTCATTCTTTGTCGGTGTATGTGTGTATTCAACGTCGTTCTTTAATTTTTATCAATGTCTTTTCACTTCTCCCGCATACAGCAACTGCCGTGTTTTTCAAGGTAGATGCCTTACTACACTAGCGTGCAAGAAGCCGGGGGGGTGGGGGGGGGGCAGATGAAGGTTGGTGTAGAGACGAGCGGAGGCGGGGGTCAATGTAGTGAAGGGTGGTTGGGTAGGGAGCAAAAAAAAAAAAAAACTGAGCGCGTGTGACTCTGCCGCCGGAGCTAGCCAGCTCTGACCGTAACACACATCAACCCTGCACGCCGTGTGTCGGTTCTGAGACCGCAAACAGTGAATAAGGAGACACAGGGAGGCTCGCGTGAGAGAAGAGAGAGAGTGAAAACAGGCAGTCATCTGAGATTGTCTAAACAACCAGCGATTTGCCTTCTGGCTCCGGCTGATGTGTCTTCTGTGTGTGAAATTTGGGAAATAACTTTTAAATAAATTTTCTACCGGAAAGACATACCAGCCACTTTTAATGCAAACAGAACATGAGTTCCTATTTTGTTAACCCTCTTTTCTCCAAGTACAAAGGCGGCGAAACGCTGGAGCCAACTTACTACGACTGCCGGTTCCCTCAAAGCGTCACCCGTGGCCACACACTGGTGTACGGACCCGGAACGCCAACACCGGCTTTTCAACACCCTCCCCATCACGTCCAGGATTTTTTCCACCACGGGACATCGGGAATCTCCAGCCCCGGATACCAACAGAATCCCTGTGCTTTAGCTTGCCACGGAGACGCCACGAAATTTTATGGATACGAAGCCCTTCCGAGGCAATCACTTTATGGAAGCCAGCAAGAGGCGAGCTTAACGCAATACCCAGACTGTAAATCGTCTAATGGCAGTAACCCCGGAGAAGGACAAGGCCACTTAAATCAAAACTCGTCTCCCAGTCTCATGTTTCCTTGGATGAGACCCCACGGTTAGAATTCTTTTGTGTTATTGTTTTCTCCTGTCCATCTGTGTTGTGTGAGATAAAGACATATAGGCAAAATAGCGGCGGCGAAAAGAAAAGTAGTCATTGGGTCGTTCGTTAAATCTCTTTAACCATACTTTCTTTGTTAAAAACACGTTGACCATTTGGAATTCAAATTTAGCTTTTCCGTATAAATAAAACACTATCGGAACGAAACACCGGTGATCTTTAGTCACCAGTAGCCTAGATTTCTATTTTAATTGATGTTTCCTTCCCGATCTCTTGTATCAGTTTCACAGTGGAAAAGTGGGGTCCATTCATCTGGCAACAGCCTGGTTTTCGGTAGTTAGCCTGGGTTGTGGGAACACCCCTGCAAAGACAAAGGGGAAACGAAGCATGGGTAACGTTAAATGGGTAACTGCATTTCGGGTTATGGTTAAATAAGAACACTTTAAATGCCTTATATTTTAAAAGCTTCCTTTTCTTTTGCCTTGCTGGGCGTTTCCAGTGTTTAGAGATTAATTAAATACACGAATGTGAATCAGTCGAAAGCCTGCCGATTGTCAAATCTAACAACCGTCTTCATAATGAGTGAAACTGGCCGTGAGGTTCTCATTTTAGACATAACTAGAATCTTCGTTTTGTCGCAGATAAAGAATACGGCCACTCGTTCTGCATAGAAAATATATATCAAACATCCGTACATTCATCCCCTAGAAGGTCATTCTTGGTGAAAGACGTGTAAGAAGCTCTAGTCGAGTTTAGGCTTAATAATTAAAGTCTCCGTTAAATGAAATCGCTATGATATAAACACTCCTTGAAACATCACTAAATTGCAGATGACTGAGTAAAATTAAATCTCTCCACGATATCGCTTTAAGTTTGCCTATAATCCCAAAAAACCACAACAGCCAGCGCATAGCACAAATATTGAATTAGACTGTTTTAAGCACTGCGTGCTTGCGCTTGTACGTTTACATTACACGTTATTTTTCATGACGTATGCGTTTACATTTTCCTTGTTTATTGAAGCTGCACTCTGTCCATTTCATTCGTTAATAACTGTTGTTTTCCCTGACACTGTTGTTGAAAATTATAAGCGGCCATTAAGTACTGTGCCGCGGAACATACATTATACGTTAATATGCATCTCACATAACCTGCTCATAAATACCATAAATATGTTTCACCTCACAATTGTAAACGCACAAATACATCTTTCACTTTAAAGCACCTGGAAGGCGCAGCGGACGACAGACCTACAGTCGATATCAGACGTTGGAATTGGAGAAGGAGTTCCTTTTCAACCCTTACCTGACACGCAAACGACGGATCGAGGTGTCCCATGCCCTCGGCTTAACTGAGAGACAGGTAAAGATTTGGTTTCAGAATCGACGGATGAAGTGGAAGAAGGAAAATAACAAAGATAAGTTTCCAGGCCAGAGAACAGAGGCCGAAGAGGATGCGAACGAGGACGGCGAAGTGGATGAAAGAGAAGAGAAGGAACCGGTAGAGGAAGCAGAGACCAAGGAGTAATTTAATGGCCTTTTTACGACTATACGACTTCGAAAGAAAAAAACACCCTGTGAATGGGACGATGAACAGGAAAGGCCGACGATATAAACTTTATGACTACAGTTTTATTGAGTCAATAAGTGAGAAAATCCTACAAACTGTCAAAAGCACTTCTTCCTTCTGGCCTATCTTCATGATGGGAATAAACATGCAGTAGATGCAGTAGAACAGCTCATCTGGTTTTGAAATAAAACCAACGTTTTCTGTTTAAGAAAATGCAAGAAAATATCTGTTTCCTTTTAAAATATATACACATGTATATTCTGTTGGCAACAGAACGCTGGTTCCGTGAACAACAGACGTGAATTATGAATATGTCTTGCTTCTAAATCGGTCAGAGCGATGAAAATTAAAATACTTTAATGTAATTACCTAAGCAGCACGTATTGTTATAGCTAAATCATATGCTTAATTCTTAGAATCAATTAAGACCAAATAGAACTGGGCTAAGTTTCAAATTAGCATAAGATAGGAGAACCAAATTCTGAAACTAAATTCAAATCCAGCATCTAAAGTTTAAAACTTAGGTATATTTGTGAAATGCATTAAATAAAACCCAGTTGACTGTCGAGTATTATTTTGTTGCGAACAAGGCTTCATTCATTGTGATCCTGTATAAAGTGATACGTATTAGTAAAGTCTTCTGTAAGATCAAACACGCATTAGGTATTTTTTATTAAACAGTTCAATTCGTGGTCGGTAGTGCTGGGGATGTCATTGTCATTTTTATTTTATAGCTTATTTAAAGGGAAATACAATCGCCAGAAACCAGCCTAAATATGCTACCTAACTGGGACAATTGCAATACATTTTTAAGAGAGTAGTTTCAGAGTGTTTGTTTTCTCTGTTAGTATGAAGCCCAATAGCTGCTTTGTAGGATCCCTGAGCAATAGATGAACGCGCCCTTTAAGCCAGCTACCGTAAATCAACTGATATTGCGCAGAGTTCCGTATATTGTATGCAATAAGAAGAAGAAGAACAACAACAACAATAATAATAAAAATAGCACAACCAACAACAACAACAATAATAATAATAATAATAATAATAATAATAATAATAATAACAATAATAGAATGGGCTGCTTAAAAATGTTTAATCCCCCCCCCCCCCCAACAACTTAAACTGCCTAATGACACCGCGCACATTGCTGTGTAGATTATCATGAATACTACTTTGAATTTGGTGTGTCAGGTATTTCATTGTGACGATGTTCTAGGCTAGATTTCAGATTGCACTGATATAACCTGCAAGATAGTATTGGTATTTATAGCCGTTAACAATGTGCTTGTTTTTTATGTTGTTTTTATTGTTTTTGTGTTACCAAATGATTGTTGTTGCGACAACACTAATAAATAAATTACTTCCCATATTCAGTTGTATTCATTTCATTAAACGAACAATGATGTAGGCCTATATGGTAGATTAAGATTTTCCAGGCAGCGTTTTCAAGGCGCGACACCACGTTTACAAAAGCATGCATGCACCAAAGGACAGCGGCACAGTAAAATTAACAATGTCAGCACTTCACAACTGCTATTTTTTATAATTGTAATTAGTTTTGTTTCTTATAACTCCAACTTTCTTTTTATCACTAATGAATAAATGAAAACCATGTAACCAATGAAAGAATATCGAGAAAATGTTGATTTTCTGAACACAATATAAAAGATTCCGTTGAGTCGCCCACTTTATCCGATCCACAGTAACTAATTCACAAAAAGAAAAACACAGTCATAGTATTTAGGTTTGAAAAGAGTCTGAGATGCTTGGTGAATCCAGCATTTTGTTGATACTGTCTGAGGTTCCCACAAAAAGGTTTGTTTATCAAGCCTGATTCACATATAGGCGATATTACCACAGACTGAACAGGCAATTTCAAGTTGCAATTTGATGGAAAAAGTCGGTCAGTACGACTTCACGTTCACAAATACCGATGCCGTTTCATAGAAAATCAAGGCCACTGACAGCACTGACGTATCATGCTAATTGTATGAGTATTCATGTTTACATGGTGTTTGTAAGTGTCCTGGGTATTCATCTTAGCGAAGTATAATAAAAGACTAACGTTTTAACACCTCAAAAGCTTTGAAGTCAACTACATAAAGAACAGGTTTGCTTTCGACCTTTGCCTATTGTTAAAAGGCGGGCAGTGGTCATCATTTGGATCCACTTCTGCGTCACGCAAATGATATCAAAAAGCGATTCTTGATGTCTGCCCATATTTTGCTATTATATGCTATATACACCTGCTACCATATGATATACTGCATTGCATTTAAAGTACGACATTATAAATGTTATAATCCGAAAGTTACGACTTGTTCATTGATCTTCACTTAAATTGAGCATGCGCTTTCATCAGGCTCTGTTTGTTGTTTTCGTAATGTTGAATCAACTTATTTATTGTGTGAAAAACTAAAAATATACAAAGTGAAACAAATTATACTTTCTAAGCACATTTGTTGATGAAACAGTTGCATTATTTTGGTTAATTTATAGTGATATTCAAAGTGCATTTCAAAATTCGGTTCTGTAGCCTTAGATTGATTTGGAGGAAACATTAAGAGCGCTGCTCGCATATGGGTGGATGGCCTTCCCGGAGTCTGAAATTTTCGCTGAGTTAATACTTGACTTCCATGCATGCAGAAAAATACGTTCCTCAAGCAAATTCGGCTTTACTCATGGTTTTAGTTACGCAAGTAAGTAATAACGTACCGCCAATGTAATGTTTGTAATAGCATTACTTTTTAATAAAAACTGAATCCCAGGGAACACACTCAGTCTGTAACCATTCGCCATACTGCAAGTCGCTTTGGATTCAAAAATAGAATTAAATGTAAAACCTTAAACCTTAATAGAGCACTGATGAACTGTGATTATACGGGATAGTACCCGTGATGTGTTTTTTAGTCTTTATTGCCAAGACTTCACAAGTGATACTAAAACCAACCACTGAATTTTATTTAGAAATAATTCAGATAAAATCACATTAACAACATGTACAAAACGTTCCGATGGGGGTGATATGGCGGCTTTGTGAGTAGCACTGTTGCCTCACACCCCCAGGGTGTCAAATCCCACCTCTGCTCTGTAAATATGGAGTTTGCGTGCTCTCCTGTGTCACGTGGGTTTCCTCCTGCTGATTGGAGCATGTGTGTGTATGTGCCATACCCAGGGTGCTCCCCAGCCCTCAGCTCAGTGCTGCCTGAGAGGACCTACAGCCAATAACAATCAGCATAGGGCACAGGCCATGGTACATCCAAGATGGGGTGCTAGTCCATAGCAAGGAATATCTATCTATCTATCTATCTATCTATCTATCTATCTATCTATCTATCTATCTGTCTATCAGTCTATCTGTCTATCTATCTATCTATCTATCTATCTGTCTGTCTATTTATCTATCTATCTATCTATCTATCTATCTATCTATCTATCTAATTACTTACTTAATATGCCATGAGATGGAATGACATCCCATCCCGGATGTACCTCTTCCTTGTATTCTATGCTATGTGTCTAGGTTCACCACAATATAACAATGTAACAAAATAAATTACATTCTGACATACTTAGAAATTACTTAGACTGTAAACAGGACTGTATGGATTACAGTCTTTATCATCAGAAAAACAGGAAACTTTCCTTTTCACTAAATTTACATACTTTTGTCTTGAGTCATTAAGATAATAATCATGCTGTTGCTACACTATCATCACAAGGTCAGAGTCTTGATGCAGGAACCATTAGCCACAGTATAATAATAATAATAATAATAATAATAATAATAATAATAATAATAATACAGAAGTAACACAATTATTTATGAAGAGTGTTAATAATTGATTTTTTGTAGGTTACAAATGAGTAATACATTTTCTTCTCTGGCTGCATGAATAAAATGTCAAGCCTCATCACAGACTCTAAGCTGATGTCAGAAATTTATCAGAAGACTTTCACTATATTATTCCTAAGTCATCCAGAAGTAGCTTTGGAATTGAACTTTGAACTTTAATAGGAATTAAGTTTCTTGGGATGGTCTTCTGTCTATAGTACATATCAGACCACTTTTTTACTAAATTTGGGCATTCTTCACCAAAGAATAACAATGGGGGGTCTTGACTCAGTATGCTTTTGTTTAATAACCTGATGCTGTCTTTTGGGGTGGTCCTCGTTGGGTCTCACGGAATTGCAGCTTATTCTTTAGAATTCTTTCCCAATGTTGCTCCTTTAAGCCATTCTCACACACACAGGGTGATGCTTAGGGTCTGAGCACATCTTTATCCGGCAACCTTGGAGCATTTCTGCAGGTTTAAGAGCCTTGTTGAAGGGCCCAACAGCCATGAGACAGTCGTAGCAATGGGATTTGAACTGGTGACCTTGCGATCACAGACACAGGGGCCTAACCTGCCTGAACCATGCAGCGCCCAGTGGACCGGCTGCATTTCAGGGGCTTTCCTGCAACATTTCTTGACTTAAGCACATGCATAATTTTGTTTAAATTCAAGACAGTCATACATTAAGCAGCTTCAGAAAAATATATATGAAATTCTAGTGGTGGTAAGATTGTCACAATGTCACAGAGAAACAGCCATAACAAAAACAACAACAATAATAATTATTATTGTTGTTGTTAGCATGGATAAAGTAATTTTTAATTAGTTTTGTTATTTAATTGTTGAATAATAATATTATGAGGTTGATGGTGAGGATTTTATTTTGATTTCAAATGCTCTTTTAATTGCTTGATGGCCAAAATCAAAAAAGTGTTTTTTGTTAGTTTTAAAAAATAGTGAATGCAATTTTAAACGTGAACCACGGCAGTCTCTGTCTGTGTGTTACTATGAACGAGATTTTACTACAGATGTCCCGTCGGGGAAGTGCTTTATTGGTAACACAGTAATAAAACGGGACTTTCTGTGGCTCTGACAATTGTCCGGAAGCATTTTCCAGCCTTCTGTCGTTCGGTGTTATACTATCGCAAAGAGACCACGTCCCATCATGACTTAAGTATACCAGCTGTAAAGTTTATTGGCGGTGTAAACTCCGCGGTTGAGTATCCGGATCTTTTTTTCCTATTATTTTCACAATGAACGCCTTGGGGCCGAAGTTCGTGCGCGTATTGTATATTTTATAATATTATATTATATTATATTATATTATAATTTATTATTGAATTAATTTCTTGGATGAATGTGTAATAGTCATATATGTTCAGAATCTGTTTAAACGACTGTAGTCTAACTGCAAAACGTCTTATTACATTAATTCGCAATGAATCCAGATCTTGTTTAAATGTTGCCTGATTGATTTAGAAACAAAATCCGTAATAATGAAATTTATGAAATTATGAAAAATATGCGTGATAGTAATATCTGGAAAAAGCTGGTATTTTCTCCCTGATGATACGGCATACAAAACTCGCGTAACTTTAAAGATACAAGATGATTGTTTTCGTTTATAACATCCTAACTTCCTCTCACATTCACTATTTATTGGTTTACTAATGAAAATGATTTATTTGTAATTTGCTTGTAGTGTGATGTTTCGCACGTAGTGAGTTCGATAGGTAGCCTATGATTGACAGATGCCTAATGTGAAATTTGAATGTATGAGTCACTAATGACACACTAACATATTCATATTCACATGTTCATATTTTAGTGGTTTCTGCTATGTTGCTTATTGTATTTCCGTGTAAATGTACGCTTGAGGGCTATACTGTTCCATTTAGAAGAATGAGTTTTATTTTTTAATCATATTTTCTCCATATAACCTTTCTGACAACAATTAACCCACTCTTATCAACATCAAATAATATTAAATGTTGCGTTTTTAAACGAATACCCTGTCCAACCTACTCAAACCACGAAAAAGACTCAAAAAACGTATGTAAGATGTAATCTTATATCATGTAAAAGGACTACTCGTAATATAAATAAATCCATGTATTACCGTAGTGTTTGTCAATTATGCGTCTACAATTGGGAATCAATTCTCTTGATATTGCAGCAAATAGTACAACAGAAAGAATGAAATAATTTTGAATTGTAATTCCTTTGGATGAGAGAACTAAACCTCATTAAACTCATTAAAAATGGAATGCAATTGTGCAGTAAAGGCACATTTGACCATCGTGACAATAACTGAGACCATACGTGAAAAATCGTATCATGCAATACGTTCATAAATCCATTTCATCTGTGTATTTTAATATCACCGTACAGGGGACTAAGCATAACTCATTTTAAGATATTTAAAGGAAGCCTTATAGTTATTTAATGGTGATTCTATCCAAATGTTTTAAACAACGCAAATAACAATTTTGAAATACAAATAAAATAATAAAAACCGTTAAAAGTTAAAAGAAAGTACTTTAAATTTCTCTACCACATGTTGCCGCGAAATTCTGTTATGGGTGCACGTGACATGCGTGAGACTGACGTTCGCGTTTTGTTGTCAGATATCTGCAGTGCTGACTGATGCCGTGTTCTTACAAACATTCTCCCGTGTAGTTTATTTCTCACCCATAATGTCATGTGTACAAATGAAGTTTGAAGTTGAAATAATGACTAATTACTGGTCGTGACTTAATTGTTACTACTACACTATAAAGACGGATTAAACTAATTATACTATTAACAGCACCACTCCTGTAATTATTATATTTTCCCCCTTTTTTTGGTATCGAAATTTAAATATTAGGTAAACAACTGGGTGACGCTGGGGCAAAAGTAAAAATCACCGTAATAACATCATTGTACTGTAGTTTTGTAGTAGGTTCATGCATTTTATTGGAGTTGCACGGTAAACATAATGTGTGCCAACGAAGATTCTCAAATAAAGACCGCAGAGAGAAAAAAAGAGGCAACGGGAGATCGACATATAGAGGGAGAGAGACATTTGTGCGCAACACATTCTTAGTTGTTTGGGCGAAAATTTACAGCTAAGTAATAAAAGTTTACGACTGAGACTCTTCCGCGATTGGCTGATGCGCGTCACATGCTCCAGCCTCCATGAACGTGAACTTTATACTGTTGTCTTTCCTGTGGATCTCACGTTCTGTCGGGCTGCAGACCCAGCGGAAGCAAAGAAACTCGACTAAAAGGTTACGAAAGCCCTTATTTTTAATTGCATTTCTGTGTTATTTGGTGGTCATGGATTTGCCGTGAACGTTCTTCGTATTGGACCCTCTCTAGATTGCTACTCGGTTTCCAACATACAGCAATAGCTTTATGACAGTTCTGCTTCGTATTCACCCCTAGAGGCGAAACTGCTTAGTTGTGTCTCACGTGGAACCGAAAGAGCAGCGGACTGTAAATACTACTCTCTCGAATTATTTTTCCACGAACCTTTTGATTACCTGCTAGATAAAGGATGCCTTTATGCTTTATGTACCGCTGCACTTACCTTCACCACCACTGGCATTTCTGCTGGACCAGGAGAAGTGCGTCAAAGGCTCGGCACAGAGACCGCGGGTAAGAAACGAATTCTTCCTTCCTCATTGGCTTGGATGTTTATCTAACAGACCGTGTCCATGAGAGGTCGGTTGCAGTAGGTTTTTTCAGCTACTCCTCCCACCTCACCTTCCCGTTGTGTGTAATAGATTTTAAAAGATCTGTCAAAGATGGGACCCCATATGGTGTAGAGGGAAAAACTGAAGTGATTCGAAGCGAATGAGTCAGATCTTTGGAATTTCTTTTATTGCGTGCCCGGAATTTTGAAAGTCACGTACGTGTATAGTTAAATCGTATGAGTTCAGTTATTGTCATGCTCAAGAAACCGCGCACCATTTTTACCCTTAATGCAAAGACTTGTAATGCAAGCATTTGGTTATATTGATATGTGAAGTAAGCTGTAGGCCTCAATGAAGAATAATAATGGCATGATTAGAGTCAGGGTGCTAAATGTTGGTCTGATGTTTATGTTTCCAATATGCTATATGTATCTAATGTTTTAAAGGCTGCTAGGGCTACTGAATTTTAAAAATGACCTAACTAAAATTATATGCATCTCTTGTAATTTCATGAGCAGGACTAAATTTAAGAAATGCATTTTTGTTGTTGGCTTAATTTAAAACAGCAAACTGAGAGTAACGGGGAGTGATGTGTGATGCATTGCCGACTTGGTATGGAATAAGAGGGGATTAAAACTAAAACTATATATTCCTGAAAACAGGACTGTACTGTAGCATGCTAGGTGACGCAGACTTGTGAAATAAGAACATTAATATAATTTACCAGAGACAGATGTTCAAGAATAAAGAGTAAAAAATTTAATAGACATTGCTTTGAGCATTCTGGATGAGAAGCCGAAACATTGTTCCGATTTGTGAAACTATACCGTGTAGTGGCTTGGCGCGAATAGAGAAAAAGTGAGACGTTTACTATTTTTTCTGAAAATGCTGTAATATTTCGATTTACATGCTCCTGATTGTAAGACCTTAGTGTTATGCCCGCTATAACGAATGCTGTTTGTTCAGTCGGTCATATCGGCATCGCTAAACATCTGTAAATTTTTGTTTATCTTGAATTCAGGGGGGGCATATGGAGTAAGCCGCACAATTCATAAATGCCATGTATTTTTTTTTATTTAATACGTTATCACGTATGTATACGCATTCAGCTAAAATGCAAATTTAGACCATATCTGTATACAGAAGTCAACACCGCCCCCTAGTGCCCGCATTATACTATAAATACATCAAGTATTCATGAAAGAGCGGAGTAGGTGACTCCTCTGATTGATCTCACGAATAGGCTTGTATTATTATGTGTGTACGACACACGGCGTTTATGAGCACTAAGCTTCTCCAAATGAAGTAGTTCAAGTGGAAATTCTGAAATACTGAAAAACGTTTATACTAATATGTTGCGGTTTTTTTAACAGAAACAAATGCAATGAATAAAACAATTGCAATGCATTACTTCAGTATAAATTTTAGTTGTTATAAATGTGGCACTAACGTTTTATATTGACAGCTGTGTGCTTTTTCGTATCTTTCAGCCATAATTCAGTTAATCTGCATTGCAGCTGATCCTTGGCTATGACTGAGTAAAATCATTTGTTGTTTTTTTAAGTTAACATATAGGAATTTCGAAGTGAGATTAGAATCCGGCTTTAAATAGAACAGCAACATGCAGAAATGTCATGCATAAATTATTTTAGTTAAATTAACGGAATCGAAATATTTAAAAACACAAACTCGATCACCATTTGCGTAATACAGAGCAAGACGTCAAGGAATATGCACTGAGCTGCCGTACTGCCCTGTTCCAAGTTTATATAGCGAAGGCGGATGTTCGAGTCTCCCAGATTTAGTGACGGGCGGGAAGCCATCGTAGAATATGTTTCATGGATCCTAAAACACACAAACACACGTATCTTAACGCTTTGGTTATGGCGCAAACATCAAGCATAATATTCTTTCCTGTCCTTTGTTATTTTCTGTTCTATTTCTTCTGATTCTTAATTGCAATTTTATAAGAACAAGCATATTTAATTTAATTGATCAGCACCCCAATACACTGGAATTATTTTATAGCAATATCATATTGTGGTGCCTTTCTTCATCATGTAAGCATTTTACAAACACTTTGTTTTAATTGCGAACAGTATAATTTGGAAATAATTTTGAACTGGAACAGTGCGTTGTGGTGTGGTGCTCGAAGAGACAGTCCTGTTATTACCTGCTTCGTAGTTCGTAGATCCAAACCAGAATTCACATAAATTGCCATTAGCGCTGGACGGATATATATTTTAAAACATCCCGTGTACCTGGAGCAAGAAACAGGAAATTGCATGTTAATACAAGAGAAATGAGCTGTAATGGTAATAGACATATTATGAGTTTATTTTCATGTTTGGTTGCCTCATTATTTTAAAATAGGTTGCACTGCGTTTGATCGAGTAACGCGCAAAATTAATGTGCGCGCGCGCGCGCGTGTGTGTGTATGTGTGTGTGTGTGTGTGCTTACACATCAGGAAGCAGTAGCGTATTACCACACTTCGTACTTTATTTGTAATTTAAATACCAAGTACTCGTTAGATAAATAAACTTATGATTGACTGTCGGATATGAAATCGCAAACTGAAAACAATTTAATAAATAATACATGCAGAAATGTGATAATGCTCTTTTGCGTGATAAGTAATCAACGAAAACCGGATTAATATTTACGACTATATTTTATAACTATAGTTTCTAAATACATTTCCGAGGCGGGAATTAGTAGTAGTTCCAGAGAAACCATTCTCATCTCTTCACATATTGACGATTTCATTAAGACAAATATAATTTTACTCTTGCATCACCAATAAAACATATTTCAGCTTGTTCATCGTTTCGCTTTGTTCTGCTTGTTTTGCACTTAGGTTGTATATATAAGTCGTTTTCACCAACACCATTAACAGCACTCAAGCGAGGGCAATAAATGAGGGATCCCCAATTTGAGAGATTGTAAAAGATCTGAAAGCGCTCAGAGGCCTAGATGAAAGCACATCGGCTAAGAGCCAGGAAGCCAAGAAGATGTATGAAGAGTATTAAGAAGTGTAGGAGTGAACCAGGGCGAATACACTTTAAAAGTAATTTTTTAGCCCCAGGAAGTATCTATTTCAAACAAATCAAAGGTTACAAAATGGGTATGATTGAACCCAGGCCCCAGTGACAAGATTGGAGATCAGAGATTACAGTAATTGCTATATCTGTTCCATCTTGCTTGGGATTCCATCAGCGGTTTGACCGTCGACACCAGTTAATACAAATATCATCTCAACCATTCAGTAAAACGAACATCGTTTTTAGCGTTTAGTGATTTGTTCATTCTAGCACTGGGGATTTTTTTTGTATCAGATTCTTATTTTCTTTCCTTCATCTTACGTCTATGAAGTGTGATTAATGACTTCTGTCATATTCGATTCTTACATTTCTTACAGGATTACAACTCGTCTATAACCTCGTCTTATTAGCCTACTAGCAACAAGGACGAGTTGGCTTGGGTCGTCTCTCTCAAATATCTAAGGAATCTTGGAACGCTGGTACATTCCATACGACTGCTCTTTGAAACTCATTCCACATCCCTCGCAAAATGTACGAAGACCTCAGTAACAAACGCGCAAAGACATTGAGCTATATTACAATATTCATCAATACATTAATAAGTTAGTAACGGATTCGATATATATATATATCACGCAGTCACATTTTGGCTCCATCAGTCTTCGCTGTACATTCCATTGATTCAAACCACTTAATCCTCCCACCTTAGCGTTAGTTAACCTCACAGTTACGCCGTTTGTTCTTTCACAGTTGTTGTCATATGGCATATATTATTCTGGGGGCAAGTTTTGGGCACCATTGACTGCAGCGGTCTTTCTAGATCAAACCGCATTTCCATACAGCGATTTCCAATCCACATCCGCCGTTAAGGTTTATGCTTCATATTAACAGTATATGCATTTATAAACGTACTCGCAACTATAAGCACCCTTAAATTGACATGAAACATATTTCAACACAAAGGCTAGGCTTTCAGCAGAAAGGTATTTTATGGTTATTTTACGGCGGGTTGTAATATCAATTTAATATTAACCTATCGCATTTTGCTTATTTTGCTACGGCTATTAGGCCTATATTTCATATGGAATTTAGCAGTGCACTCCGTTATGTCTTGCATTTCTCATAAATAGCAGCTTTAATTATCATTTGAAAAACATTTGCCAGGAATAACCATCTTTTGTTGATTTTGTATTTCGTTTTTTTGCTGCCTTTTCCGAGGAAATACGCGTGTTTGACGTGTAATATTCTGCAACCAGTCATTTTCCTTGCTGTATTATTTTTATTGTTCAAAATGTTTACATTAATTTTTTTGCAGAGGAAAGAGACAAAGAAAGGATAATAAACTTAACTTTGTATCATTTACAGGTTTCCGGCTTAGGATATTTCTGCAATAGGCCTACATTTAAACTTTGCGATATGTATTTGTTTATGTTCTTGCACAAAGCCGAATCCTTTTTTATAGTTTTATTTTACGACTAACGCGTATGCAACCGTAGATGACCTATGCGAATATATTGTGCACAATGCATCTTTTATGTAGATTTCTCAATAAAGTACAACGAAATATTGATTCTTACATAATGAAAATAATAGTGGTACTTCTTCGTGTATGCTATCTGTGATTAAAATACA
Organism: Mormyrops attenuatus; assembly: GCA_026777985.1. Lineage (NCBI taxonomy): Eukaryota > Metazoa > Chordata > Actinopteri > Osteoglossiformes > Mormyridae > Mormyrops > Mormyrops attenuatus. The sequence continues at coordinate 1,023,224 of JAODKC010000041.1, read as the reverse complement.
GCGTTTTAGAGTAAAGGGGATAAAAATTCTAAAAATATATGAATTGTGCATCGATTTCCTGTTGTCGGTGTGTTAAATACGAATCCGTATTTGTTTTGTCCTCCAGACGTGGCACAGCGAACAGCAAGTTGTTACAAACGTTTTCCCAGTAATATGAATTTGAGCTTTATTTAGACCTTATTTATAATCTGCGATTCAGCAGTCAATGGATATTGATTTCAAAAGAGTTTAAAGGTAATTCGCAGGTAATCTATAGGCTGTACACAGTCCGGGATTCATGCCATACCCTTCGTTGCCTCGGCTACCTCATCCTCCTTCTTCACAATTTAAGCATGAAAAAAACAATTTTGTCTTGTATACAACGAAGGTAAAAAACTTAAGTACAGAAGTAGTTTAGTTTTGGTATTATTTGTTCATGAACAATTATTTAAATGTTAGATACAACTATGGATAATGTATGCTGTAAAAGATCATCATGTTAAAAGTAAAATAGGTATATGTCTACGTATTTCACTGCACATGTTCCTGTCTTTAAGTGAATTCGGCTTTATTCAAAATGCAAGGGTTACTTTCAGAAAAATATACCCCCCCCCAAAAAAATTCCGTTTTCCTTCCTACTCCGCTCTTTCAATTGGAGGAAAGTGATCAGCTGACACTGTCAAATTGTCCATCTTGGAGCGAAGCCCTTACTATAACATTCGGGCAGTGAATCTTTGCTGTAGCCCTGAAATAAAAACCAAAAAGGAATCGTAAAACGGGCGTCAACAGAAACAGCCAGAGTAAGATAAACAAACAGAGAAAGGAAGTGAGAGTCAAAGGTAACGAAAAAGGGTGTGAACGTGGGAGAGGGAGCGAGGTGAGGTATGAATTCGTATTTCGCAAACCCGTCGCTCCCATGCCATTTAGCTGGTGGTCAAGAAGTTATACCTAACGTGCCCTTAAATTCGACCACCTATGACCCCGTCAGACATTTCTCGTCATATGGGGCTGCCGTGGCCCAAAACAGGATATATTCTTCCCCTTTTTATTCGCCTCAAGACAACGTTGTATTTGGATCAAGTCGGGGAGCGTACGAATATGGATCCAACATGTTCTACCAGGAGAAGGATGTGCTTCCCAGCTGCGGGCAGACCGGCGTGGGGCTGAACACACAGGGACAAGACTGCAGCTTAGAGCAAGTACGCGCGGCAGCACAGGAACAGAAAGGAAATATCCAAATATATCCGTGGATGCAGAGAATGAACTCGCACAGTGGTAAGTGTCACAATTCAATGAGATAAATTATACAGACTGACCTATTTTACGATGGGGTCCACACACTTCTTTTACTGCACCATAAACCATTAACTCTTGTGCTGCTTTATTGCCTTAAAATGTCCTTTTGTCTGTACAGGAAACCACTTTAAAGTATGGTGATGTGTACACCACGCGTGCAATAAATATGCATTTTTAAATGGAAGCACTGTAACCAGTTTTACCAATTAATTAATTTGTATCTCTTCCTCGAAATGCTACATGTAGTAAAGATTTACAACATGTTTACACTTAGAGCACATACCACGAGTACCTGTTCGCACGGTTGGGTAATGCTGTCTGTTACTAAGAAACGAGTGTAAGACTAAACTGCGATTTTCCCCAGCCGGCAGAAGTAGCTATATGAAACGCAAAATCATTTCAGCATTGGTTGAAATGCGAGTTGTTATTTTGCTATGGGCATTGGGATTAAATGTGTGGGATTAGATTGTTTGAAAAATGACCTTAATAACCTAACTGTCTTTATTTTTTTATTACAGGCGTCGGGTACGGGTCAGACAGGCGAAGAGGGCGTCAGATTTACTCTCGTTATCAAACTCTAGAACTTGAGAAGGAATTCCACTTCAATCGATACCTAACCAGGCGCCGGCGTATTGAAATCGCCAACGCTCTTTGTCTGACAGAAAGGCAGATCAAAATCTGGTTTCAAAATCGCCGCATGAAATGGAAGAAAGAGAGTAACCTAAGCTCAACCCTAACGAGTAGCATATCAGCTGGGGTGTCCCAGGAAACAGAGAAAGAAGACATTGAAGAGGAGGCAGATGACGCGAAGAAGAAGGACTGAAACCCGGCTCCTCGTATTCCATGTATCGCTTAATGTAGCTGTAATTGAACTCGCTAAGATAAAATTTTTGGGACATACATAACTTGTAACTGCATGGACGTTGTATACATATATATGACCCTTTGAGTTTTCTCTTCGTCCTCCACTCTCTCGCTGTCTCTCTCTGATCCCACAAGCCCTCACGCGTTTGCACTTATATTCAATTCTGATACAATATGCCTTGAAAAAAAACCCTTTGGACGGCTCCTACTGTGGAAATAATTTTACTGCTGACTACTTCACATGTTTTCACGTGTACTTTAGTAAAAATCTTTCTTTTTATTTTACTCAACTACAATGGCGCTGTCGGTCCAACGTGTCTGTAAATAAATGTCCTTTTGTCTGTCAATAGGTTTGTATTTCTGATGAAAATCCATCGTGTGTAAAAACTCACGCATGGTCATTCCAAGAATGAAGGCGTGAATGCTTTACATTTCCTGTGAAACACGAGTAATTTTATGTTTTCGTATATTGTGTAAACAATGCAGTTTGTTGAAATGTTGATAAGTTTGTCACGGGATGGTCTATACTACCTGAACTGTACATATGTCTGTATATATGAAACACACTCCCCACCCGTGAGATTCGACCACATTATTCAGGTTCTCTTAAGACGTTAATTATGCTGTACTGAGTAAAATGTGATACAGTACAATATCGCACTCTTACTAATGCCAAAATTTAGAAACAAAACTACCTTTATTATTAGAAATTTAAATTATAAGCTTATGGTGTTGTTCAGTATTTAATAAAATCATTAGAATCCTAGCGATTGTCCGGTGATGTACCTTTGTATAAATGCAAGAAAGGGGAACAGATCTACAGCGCATTGTTACATTCTATGCAAAATATTTATATATTATTATATTTGCACAAATTTTACTTGTTTGGCTGTTTATTTTCTGGAGCAATCATGACAATTACAACGATAACAACAGTTATATGTCGTAAAGGAAACACGTATCTTGTTTTAAAACTTATACACGGTTTACAATAAAGTAGGCCTATTGAAGCATAAATGAATAAAACCTAACATGAAGACGTATTTTATAGATAATTAACAAGGAACCTTGAACGTAAAATAAAATTAAATGGATGATATCGGTAACAAACGTATGATTTGGGTATGTTAACAATGCTTTAGAAAGTACATCTCTAAGGGGTAACTGACTAGATATTGTGTCTGTGTGTTAGAACAGTTCGAAGATATGCAAAGGTTTATCATCACGTTTTAATAAAAAAAAAACATTTTCTTTCCCAGTATATTCGGATCAATAAAAACATGAAAACAATAAATCATGTCTGGCTGAACGTTCTTTTCAATTCTTTTCAATTTGTTTTATACTAAGGGCAATTATTGCATTTTAAAAATTATTTCTAAAAACAAACCACGATGTTTCGAAAGCCAAAGTAAAAGGCAAACGGTTGGTGGTTTTTAATGCTTGAGTATTGTGTTGCGCAAGTAGCAAGTAGCAAGCTGCAATTTAAAAAAATAAAATTAATGGCCTTATTTTGGCAAACCGATCATGTTTTTAATGTTTATAATACTGTTCATGTATCATCACATGTATTTATCACAAGGATGAAACTTAATAAACGCCAAACGAAATGGCTAACCCCCGTCTCTGTGTACGGTTGCTGTTGCTAATGGTGTAACACACCAAGTGTTGGCATAATAATAATAATAATAACAATAATAATAATAATAATAATGCCCGTCATGTTTTAAGATTGCCGTCATTTTAGCTGACAATTGTCCGTCTGCAATAGTACTGCTTCAGTGTTTTCATTTTTTTAATAGGCCTACATTTGAAACTGCCTACTTGTCTATATTTTAGGACACTTCCAAAGTTATTGTTTCAAATCTTAGTCCATGTAGAAGGTTGTGGAGACATACTTTAACCGTATATCTTCGCCCCTTCCCCCCTTGGGTAACTGTGTAGTGACTGCGTGAGCGCGCTGCCCTCGAGCGGTAGCTCAGCAGCGCCGAACCTGAGCGCCGGTTATGGCTTATAGGATACTACGCGTTTTGGCCCATCTTGGACACCAGATGACGCTCTCGGCTCGCTCACCAACCTTTCTCCGCACTCGCCTCGACTTGGTCTCCTCCGCCAAGTTATCAGACACGTTTCTTTCATCCATCAATAAGCTCCTCGGGGGATCAAGACAATTTATGACTGGCCAATACGGGCACGTGATTCTATTAAAACATCCCATATTTGGGCAGTGCACGTCGAACCAAGAAAAAAAGAAAATGATCCCCCCCCTATAAATCCTGGTCTTTTTTAGGACAAAGGCCCCTTGAACTTCCAAAGAGCTACAAATCAACCATAATAAATAATAATAACAGTTACTTGCTGATAATCGGTTACCGTGATTCTTTAAATTATACTTTTATAAAGACTCATGGTTATCCCAAATTAAATGCTTCTGTTTTTTATATATTTTTTATTCTTACATAAAATGAGCTCTTACGTAGCCAACTCGTTTTATAAGCAAGCCCACGAGGCATCTGCCTACACCATGCACGGTTTTGGCAGCTATGGATCTCTCTCTGAGCTCCATGCATCCAGTTACTGTTACGGCGGGCTAGATCTCAGCGGATCCTTCACTTCAGCAGCTTCCTCGAACTCCCACAAACGGGAGGAGATGAGCGTGAATCTGCGTGGCAGCCCAGACGCCCTGCCGCCACGGCCACAGTCTTGTTCGGCTCTAAGCTCCCCTAGGCGTGCCGTGAGCGCGAACGGGCAGCGCGCTCCCAGGCTCGGGCTGTTCAGTCAAAAAACCGAGGGAGACACGGAGTTAAGCGACAAGCCCGGCGGCAAGACAAGAGCAGACGAGATTAAAGTTGAAACCATGCAAACCGTCCAGCCAATAACACAAGCAAATAACTCGAGCCAGCCTCAGAGCAGCCACCAGCAGCCGCAGATATACCCGTGGATGACAAAGCTGCATATGAGTCACGGTAAAGTGTTACATTTTCGTATTTTTTAGGCGAGAGGAAGTGTGACTTTTCTTCTATGTAGCCCCGTTTTACCCTCTGTCTTCATTCCTGGTTTTCTTCTTCAGTTTTATAGGCCATACTGGGGGAAATAATAAAACTAGCGGTCGTAAATTTTATGACAAAGGCATCAGTTGCTCGTAAAACTGTCCTGTTAAGGCGAAGAGGCGATCCACGTTCAAATTTATGACAGCATAATTGGATGAAACTAAACTCGCAAACAGCCGACAAACAACGTATTTATGTTAGAACATTTAGTTGCATTAAACGTGAATTTTGCTGTTAGTAATTTAGTAATAGTACTGTTGTGGAAAAACGTAACTTTTGTCATTGCGATCCAGCACTTTTTTTTTTTTTATTTACCACACCCGGGTAAGTAGAACATTTTTGGTCGATGCCGGATGAACGTGCTGCCCTTGATTTGAACTTTTCACCTCGAAATCTGCTGGTGCAGATGAACAATCGCTGTAAGGTCATTCACGAGGCGACGCCGAAGATTATTATTATTATTATTATTATTATTATTATTATTAGTATCAAGAATATAATATGAGGCCTATTATTATTTGTTACTACTACTATTTCTTACTACTACTATTTACTACTACTACTAACTCTTATCGTCTGTACTAAACTGAAATTCGCTGTCAATTTGAAGACATCCAGTGCAGATTTCCAGTTTAAAACGCCCATATATGTACTTCACGGTTTTTTCCACAAACGCTGTTCCTAATGTTTCAGTTCTGATGGATTAATTTCTTGCAAAACGTTTTACATATCCTGTTTTACATAATCTTTATTTGTCTATTCAGCTGATTCACGTCACGTTTGCAAGGTTCGTAATTGTAACAATGTATATAGCGTGTATGTGATGTATCAGACAATAGATTATTCCTGTAAATTATTATTTATATGAGTTGTCAAAATGCTTCAATGTTACAGTGGTTAAGTCTATATATGGATTTTCTGCATATATGTAACAAGGATTTTAGAAGCACAAATGAGCTTTTGGATGTGGAAGTTAGTTTCCTGTTATCTGGTTGACTGCATCTCATGGTTGAGGAAACTTTTCTCTTCTACCACTTCAGAATCTGACGGTAAACGGTCACGGACCAGTTACACCCGCTACCAGACTCTGGAGCTGGAGAAAGAATTCCATTTCAACCGGTACCTCACCCGCCGTAGGCGTATCGAGATCGCCAATAGCCTCTGTCTGAATGAGAGGCAGATTAAAATCTGGTTCCAGAATCGGCGCATGAAGTGGAAGAAGGATTCAAAGCTGAAAGTAAAGGAATCAATGTAAAATAAAAACAGTGGGGACTTCTTTCTGGCTTTCTAATGCCTGTAGGAAGAGCGAACGGAATAAACGAAAGTGGTGATGAAACAGGAGGCCAAATCTTCCAGCACTCAAGACGTTCCTAAAGCAGTAACTTATTCGAAATTTTCACGTTTTGGATATGTATGTGTAAAATATCTTTATGTGTAGCGTATGTGTGCTCCCGTTATTGTTGTCATGATTATTTAACTATTCCAGTTGTCATTTTGTGACGTTACATGTGGTGATGAACACAGTAGCTGAGAGTATTGTGGGGGGCGGGGGGGGGGGGGGGATTGACCGGTAAGTGGCCACACCCCGAAT
>JAODKC010000041.1:1000519-1010585 GCA_026777985.1 Mormyrops attenuatus | reverse complement strand
TAGGCGATTGCCTAGGGCACCAACTTCTGAGGGGGCGCCGAACTGCCAGCAAATTTAACTTTGCCTCAAGCGGGGGGGCACTGGCGGTGACGCTTGCCTATGGCGCCTCACCGGCAAGGACCGGTACTGAGGGTGACTGTGGATGTAGTCATGGGTAATTCTGCATACTATAAGGGGACTCTGTGGATTGATTCTAGGAAATACTCAGCTGTATAAGAGTGGCTTTGTGGACAAAGTCGTGCATAGTACTGTGTTTTAAAAGGGCGACTCTATAAAATGCAGCATCACCTGAATCATGCCCTTCCTCTGTGTTAGTTTCCATTTTCCTGTGTTTCTGCTTTCACTTTTGCTTACAAAGGTGTGCTTGACACACTCCTAATGTATTTATCACATGTGCATCTGTGTTTCGCATCATAATATTTGCTTATGCAAAGTCTTTCTGCCTTCATGAGGTTTCTCATAATCTCTGACTCTAGTTACTAGCTCGACTGGCCTTTTCAGGAACATAGGTCCTCTGGTTCACCATCTTGTGGAGGTGGCAATTACAGGTCCAGAAAGTAAAAATCCAGACCAGGATTTCGTTTCAACCAACCAGCTGAGCATATAGACTCTATATGCTCAGCTGGTTGGCCATCTTGTCAATGACTAACCGTCTTTACTATGGAGCCCCGAATGCTTGTTTAATGATGATTTAATTTGCAATAGTGTTCATTTGATTAAATCTGAAGGCCCCCACTTTGAGTTTTGCCCCCACTTTGAGTTTTGCCCCCACTTTGAAAGTGTTTTTGGCATTCCCAGCCAGCCTCTACTCTGAGCTTCGTGTACGTGATGACTAGATGCTCTTCCCGGGGTTAACCTGGTCTTCTCAGGACAAAGCACACTTGTTGTTAACTCCGTTATTCACTTTTGCTCTAAAATATATTTTTTGTTTTCAGCTCCTGCTTGCATGTTGATCTTTTAAGATCAAGAATCTCATTGTTCTTCTGAACCCACTTCAAAGTACCTTTTTTGGAGTTTGGTGAGAGAAATAGGTCTGACACTGCATATCTTCCATGAGAGTCCAGGCACCTACAGACCCCCATAAATCTGCTTCATCACTGCCACAGTATGCGACAGGAAAGTACCTGTGTAAGACCTCAATCTGTCTTGTAGTAACTGAGTTAATTTGGTTACATTTGTGCTTAAATGCCATCTGCATTTTCCCTGAATATTCAGTGTCTGAATCACAACTCATCTGGAAATCATATGGAATCTTTTGTGTAACTTGCTGTAATTACTACAGCAGTTGTTCTGCCGTCTGTATATTTCATATAGTGTCTGGTTTATTTGGCATTTAAATAGACAAGCTATACTTGATAAAGGTGGCATGAAGCTTGCAAAGGTAGCCTGCTTATCAGGTCTCTCACAGCTTTCATTTCTTGGTCTTAAATGTGATTGTGTTGTGTATGCATCCTAACTAAAGCATGTAGAGAATTTTAGCGTTCTTATTTGAATTGCAAATCTGCAGAAAATAAAATTGGCCACTGTGCAAGTAACAAATATTTTTGTAATCTTCATGTCATGTGCCATGAGTGTAGGCTAGTATACCGTGTTAGAATTAAAAAATAGTTCTCAGTGTATATCTGCCAGGTTTCTGATTCCCAGCTTGCCGTAAATCTGCCACTTTGAGGTGAGGAGTGCTGGTACCTGGAGAATCACTGGAAGGCAGCTACTCAGACACAAAAGGCTCCTTTTAAAACCTTTAAGTTTGGATGATTACCCTTTAAAATATCAGTCTAAAAATACATATATTTTATAATATTGCAATAAAGTCTACAAACAAATGTTTTTAGAGCTTTTACGGTTCCTTATAATAGCATGGCTTTATCCTCCATTTGCACAGGTACTCTGGGATCACAAATTCTGTTGTGTATAGAGGTGAGAGTGAAGCTTGGGGTCTGAGCACAGGGTCAGCCATTTATCCAGCACCGCTGGACCATTTTTCATGAGGTTAAGGGCTTTGCTCAAGTGCCCAGGGGTGATATAACTATCCTGGTGAGGAGGGGATTTAAACCACTGACCTTCCAATCACAAGCACAGAAGCCTGCTGACCTATGATTACCTCCATGGCCTCTGTGGTCTTCTTGTTTATCTGTGCAAAGCAAACATGCCACAGAGTAATGCTGTGGGTAACTTTTAATACACAGCGCAGCCACAGACTATGAAAGAATGCAGCAGGAAACCTTTCACACATGCCACAGAATAGTGCCATGGGAGACTTTATACATGCTGCAGAGTAACACCGTGAGAGACATGTCACGGAGTAACACTGCAGGAAATTTTTTATACACACCACAGAGTTATGTGCCATTAAACTTTTTATGTGCAACATGGAGTAGTGCAGTGGGAAACTTTTATACACTCTAAACACACCGCGGAGTAACACTATGGGAGACTTTTTATACACATTGCAGAGTAACACCATGGGAGACTTTTTATTCATGTCATGGAGTAACACCACAGGAGATTTTTTTATACACACTGCGGAGTAACACCCTGAAAGACTTTTTTAACGTCGCAGAGTAACACATGGGAGACTTTTTAAACATGTCACAGAGTAACACCATGGGAGAAATTTCATACACACTGCGGAGTAACACCACGGGAGACTTTTTATACACATCGCGGAGTAACACCCTGCGAGACTTTTTTAACGCTGCGGAGTAACACCACGGGAGACTTTTTATACGCGTCGCAGAGAAACACCACGGGAGACTTTTTAAACATGTCACAGAGTAACACCATGGGAGACTTTTCATACACACTGCGGAGTAGCACCACGGGAAACTTTTTATACCCATCGCGCAGTAACACCACAGGAGATTTTCTTTATACACACTGCAGGGTAACACCATGGGAGACTTTTCATACACATCACGGAGTGACACGATGGGAGACTTTTCATACACACTGCAGAGTAACACAACGGGAGACTTTTTATACACTTTGCGTAGTAAGACCACGGGAGACTTTTTATACACGTCGCGGAGTAACACCACAGGAGATTTTTTATACACACTGCGGAGTAACACCCTGTGAGACTTTTTAAACATGTCGCATAGTAACACAATGGGAGACTTTTCATACACACTGTGGAGTAACACCACGGGAGACTTTTTATACACATCGCAGAGTAACACCACGGGAGACTTTTTATATACGCCGCAGAATAACACCACGGGAGACTTTTTATACACATCGCGGAGTAACACCACGGGAGACTTTTTATACACATCGCGGAGTAACACCACGGGAGACCTTTTATACACATGGCAGAGTAACACCACGGGAGACTTTTTATACATGCCGCAGAGTAACACCATGGGAGACTTTTTATACATGGCACGGAGTAACTCCACGGGAGACTTTTTATACACGGCGCGGAGTAACTCCACAGGAGACTTTTTATACACGGTGCGGAGTAACTCCACAGGAGATTTTTTATACACACTGCGGAGTAACACCCTGTGAGACTTTTTAAACATGTCGCATAGTAACACAATGGGAGACTTTTTATACACATCGCGGAGTAACACCACGGGAGACTTTTTATACACATCGCAGAATAACACCACAGGAGACTTTTTATACATGGCACGGAGTGACATCACAGGAGACTTTTTATATATGCCGCAGAGTAACTCCACAGGAGACTTTTTATACACGGCGCGGAGTAACTCCACAGGAGACTTTTTATACACATCGCGGAGTAACACCACGGGAGACTTTTTATACACACTGCGGAGTAATGCTTTGGGTGATTTTTATATATGTTGTGGAGTAAAGCTTTTTAAAACAAATTTATTACAGCTGTTATTACTCTCTTAATTACTAACAAATGGTTATGAACCACTTTTCATTCTATGAAAATTAAGCAGTCAATTTAATAAATAAAAACATAAATGACTTTGAGCAACTGAAATATTTGATATTTAAATTGTAAATAAAACGACAAAGCTGACAAAAGTTTGACTTGATCATTTCTATGTTCTTGAGCATTCCTTTCTTCCTTTAGCAAGCCATCAGCTGTAGTGTGACGGGTTAAAACAAGTCAATGTGATCTCGTCTGCTGCATCTTTGAACGAGGTTATGAAATCCATAACCAGTAGCATTTAAAAGATGGTATGTAATAAAATAAAATGCCATTAATGGGTTGCATAACATGGACTCAAAGAAGCTGCAGTTTTAAAAACATTACAGCCCCAAATACACATATGTCTTGTACAGTAGGTGATGAAGTCGTGTAGGAATTTTATAGCTCGTCAATCTCATCCTGCTCTTGTACTTTTCCGGACCTCTGAGGCTCTTTGTGTTTTATTTGTAGACCACAAATAACTCCCAAACTGCCCACAATGGTAATCTAAATGCCATGTTATCGTTCTTCTTGACAGTGCAGTTCCTTTCGGATATTGTTATAGTGTCTGCGGGTTAGGCCGCCGTGCCTGTAATCGGAAGGTTGTGGGTTTGAATCCTGGCTTCGCTCTTAACTGTATATGTGTCAATGTGCCTTAAAGGAGAATGAGATGAGATATGTGAAAGTACCTGTATGTGTGCAAATTAAAGTATGTTTAATTTTCATTTCACACAGAGACTGTTTCTTAGGGTGTGTGGAGGGCAGCCGAAATAATGTGATTATTACCTGTTTCCTGAGAAGGTCATTCTTGAGTGCAGGTCTTTTCAGTAATAGAGGTGATGGAGTGTTTAAATGCAGCTTATGATGGAGGTGACCGTACTACTGATAAACAGATAATCATCTTCGAATCACTCTAAAAATGCATTTTAGAGGCTAGCGAGCATAGGGTTGGTGGCATTACAGACTGGGTAGTGAGCACAAGCCTGTGATGAGGGAACTCGCTCCCATGACAACAGAGCAAATGTGTGAGGATTTCGGGTGACAATGTGCTGCCGTGGAAGTGAGGGATGTCACTGTCACTGGTCCTGTCTGTCCCCTGCTAGCTCCTTTAAGCGATGAACAAAACAGTTAACATTTTACAAACCGCTAGTTGTTTGGTGTCTTGCCATTTTGTCTTAGGCAGTGTGTGGCTCAGCGGGTCAGGATGCTGTGCTGGTCATAAAAAGGTTATAGGTTCAAATCCCAAGGCTGTTTGGAATTTTACTGGTTGGACCCTTGAGCCTTGAGTCTGATCCTCTCTTCTCCTGCCTTCCCTTTGGATAAAAGCATCAACTAATTATTGCTAATTGCGTAAAATATCATGTTCTCTCACACACTCAATCACTGTTTTGGTTTACTTGCCTTAACTTCAGAAGCATTTAATATTTTCAGTTATAAAGTGTTGAACTTCATGTTATACCTGCAGTATATACACTATATTTATTATCAAGATGTAACAAGTAGTTTGGTTGTAGTCCACGGAAGGTTTTGATTCACATCCTTATTGGTGCCGGATAGTTTAAGGGTGACCATGTGAGGAACAATTCTTATATATTTGACAGACATTGGAAGCAAGGAGTGGGGAATGAAAGTAATATATTCAATCACAGTAGCTGTAGTGCGCAAGTGCTCTTACAGACATGTTGGTGGCACACGAGGCAGAAGGTAGTTTAACGAAATAGCAAAGAGACCTAAACAACTGTAAAAACAAACACTAAATTCAAATAGTTTGCATTCTTTTTTATTTTGTGTCCTGAAAAGGAAAGTTTGCTTTTAAGGCTGTGGGCTCATTTCTTTCTCTTCTTTGGAATGAATTCCTAAAAAAAATATCCAATAGGGGGTGCTGTTCCTCATCCTCCACCGTTGAAGTCTTTGAATCGGTGGCTGTTGTTCTTATGGGCATTCAAGCTGCACTGTTTTATTCCCGGTTAGCTGTAAAATGTGTGAGACAGACTGTGAATCTTAGTGTTTATCCCAAACAAAAACATTTTTCTATTAAATAGGTACTGGTTGTGACACAGCCAGATATACATTTTTCCATGCTGCTTTTTATTAAGTAAGCTGTGATTTTAGTCAGCACACACAGACAGGTTTTACAGACGAGCCCAGAGGCCACTCTCTGCAATGACATTTCTTGCATTTCAGCAGATGCCCTCAGAGAACACTGGTTTTCATTATTTACATTTATCAGATACTTTTATAAATTTGATAAGACAGGGTCAGAGAGTAAAGGGCCTTGATCCAGGGCCCAGCAGCGACGTCCCTGTGATTTGGACTAGCAACCATCCAATGACAAGCAGCATGACCTTAGGTCCAGAGCAAACTGTGCAGACGCAGGGTGACCCATAACACCAGAGCAAACTGTGCAGACGCAGGGTGACCCATAACACCAGAGCAAACTGTGCAGACGCGGGTCAACCCATAAAACCAGAGCAAACTGTACAGAGCCGCAGGGCAGCCATAACACCAGAGCAAACTGTGCAGATGCAGGGCGGCCCATAACACCAGAGCAAACTGTGCAGATGCAGGGCGGCCCGTAACACCAGAGCAAACTGTGCAGATGCAGGGCAGAACATAACACCAGAGCAAACTGTGCAGATGCAGGGCGGAACATAACACCAGAGCAAACTGTGCAGAGGCAGGGCGACTCATAACACCAGAGCAAACTGTGCAGAGGCAGGGCGGCCCATAACACCAGAGCAAACTGTGCAGAGCCGCAGGGGGCGGCCCATAACACCAGAACAAACTGTGCAGACGCAGGTCAGGACTGCAGCCTCCGTCTACATGATGGCATCAAATTACAGTTTCTTTAGATACTCTCCCCAGACCAGACTTTTAACAGGATAAATATCACTGATATTTTGAAAAACATTGAACTTACTGCAAATATGCCTGGTAGTCCATTAAACATCGAAAGCATTGAAAGGTTATCAGTTTAGACATTCTGCTCATTCTACTTAACCCCCAACTCCCTGGGCGCCCCAACAAAGAGCAAGTTGAGGGAGGTGTAAAGACAATTTCCCCACGGGGATCAATAAAGTATCGATTATTATTATTATTATTATTATTATTGTTGTTGTTGTTGTTGTTGTTGTTATAGAATGTCTTCATTTAAAAACAAGTCTGTGTAACCTCAACTGTACATAATCGTGAAAAAGTTACTACACGCTGACGGGGACAGTGCAGGGACACGATGCTGTCACACTTCAGCTGTCATGATAGAATGTTTTTCTGGAAAACGAGCATGATGTTCATCATATAACATATAACACAGAATGAAATCATCTTAGATACACGTGATTCTATAATACTCTACCAGGCCAATAGCCACGTGATTCTGTAATTATGTTGGAGGATTCCCACGTAACATTATGAACTGTTAAAAGTTTATAAGCTTGGTATTTAATGCGCCTGTAAAAATATATTATTTTTAATCCATGCCTTCCCACCGCAATATTACTGCCTCAGATTATCCCTTCTGTAATAAAAATGTGAAAATGAGCTATTCTCAAACGCAATTAAAGGGATTTTCCTCGTGCATAAATACTCGATTCCCAGAAGAAATGCAAATATTCCGGACCGGACAGTGCAGGGCCTCAAACAGGTGGCATCTGTTCGATTTCATCGACTTTTCTGTTGCACATGCTTAAGTTAATTAACTTGGTTCTTTTTTTCTATTAACAGATGCAGAGCAGCAAGGCTGCTATCGGCACCGGTAAGGTGAAGCTGTTCCGTCACCAGTCCCTCCTTCCTCACTGTCTCGAGTAGTTTACTGAAGCTTATCATCGTCAAAATACGTTATAATCAAACACGCGCATAAACATACAACAAATGCAAATTTTATTATTAGGTTATTAAACGTGCGTTGGACTTCATTTTCACACTGTACTCATGATTAACGAAATGACTCAAGGCCTGTGCTAAGGCTGTTTTACAAGTTTTCAAGAATTAAACCGGGAGAGTCATAGTACAGTGATATATTCTATGGTTCTATGGTTTTATAGTGAGTATATTGTATTTTGATATCATCTGCTACAAATTTACCTCTGTGGTGTATATATATAGTTCTATTTTCTCTTAAATGCTCGCAGTTTACCAATGAAGCGAATAGGCCGGCTATTGGCTCTGGATTGGAATCACATTCTACACACTACTGTGCTACTTCTTGTTGCCAATTCGTTTAATAGCTAAGTCACAGCAGCTTATCATGCTGCAGCTGGCCTGCTGGCCTTTGCTATCGAACAAAGAAGAGCCATGGAAATTACTGGAAGAGGAAGTCAGGCAGCTATATGAAGCTGCACTGATCTCTATCGGCGGCCAAACGTGCCGTCCTGCACTGTAAAGTCTTATAACGTGAGTTTACAGGTAGCGTAACCTCGCCTATTATTAAAACCATTTATATAGATCCGGTTTATCTCAGGACATGGATTGTTTGACTTGTGTTATTTTCCCTTTAATTTTTATCAATGCATCATGTTGGGTATATGATTTGTTACTAGGTTATGAATTAGTTTAACCTGTATATAATTCTGGTAAATGAAAATAAAATATGTAGATGTTAAACGTGTTTGTTCGACTCAGCGTTTGAAACTTTCCGTGACGCGATTGACTTTCCCTTCTCACCAATGCCGTTGTTTGCAGGAGCCAGTGTAGGTTAAGTATTATTTTTTCTGATATTTTTTTAAAACATAGCTGAGCTAAAATATCCCCACCATTTCGCTGCCAAACAAATGCAGGAAATCCTGTAGAAATTGTGTCCTGCCTTAGAGCAGCGCTGGAGAATCACACAGGTTGGTATCACTTCGCCTGAGTAAAACGTACAAAGAAACGACCTCATATTTGCTAACAAGCTACATTAAACTTGGAGCTGTGAGTGGTATTTAGCCTTTAACTATAGGCGAAAAGTACTCAGGAACCGTGTGAGCAGCATCCAGGTAAAGGTGCAGTGGAGCCTCCGGTGCTGATTGATCGACAGGTAGATGTTAGAGAGATGCTAATACAGAAAATCGTGCTATAAAAATGTAATGTGTCACTGGTTAACAATTTATGGGGGAATATGAGAAAACGCCTGTCATTCATTAAAATATGTGCAATTCGATTTTTTTCGGTGCCTCATTGTAACGAACAAACTAACAAAATATTGATTAAATATTGATTAAAAATATTCATTAGCATAAACGAGAGCTGGCTCGTAAGCTTTTAAGCTAAAGGACAGGATTCGTCGGCGTTTAGTAGAAGAATCTCATCTGCTGAAAATCAAATCACAAACACACACACACACACATAAACAAATAAGTAATTTTCAGTTTTTCATAAGATGAATAAGTTATTATTTTATTAAAAAAAAATTCTGGAGTCGATATTGCGCCCCATGATCCAATTTACAATTAAATAAATTCCATGATTTAAACGGCGCGTACCGATTCTCTAATCTAATATCGTTTCGGGCACTGTCGAGAAATGTTGACGTTTACTTAAATTTCAACACTGAAACTGGGAAACTTTCGTTTCTAAATTAATCTATAAACGCGGCAGTATATCAGATACTTTACACTTATTGCGTTTATTACTGTAAGATGTCGCTTGGTTAATATGCAAGAACATTTTAATTAGGTAAACATGCAGTCTTCGGCTTGAAACCCCCAAACAAACATAAATAAATTTTAAGTATGTATAATGTTAGAACAGAGATCCATTATTTCAAGGATGAATATAAATTAAGGTTTCGCGGACCTACAGCTTCTCGCTGGTTTTGTGCCGGAGGTTTGAAGAACCATTACAGCGTTACCCAAAAAATGCAGGAGCCGGTAACTTAAAGGAAGGGCGAGGGCCAATCCCAGCTGGCGTGGCCAGCATGAGGACGAGATTCAGAAACGCAATATAACATTTTTATTTTATTTGACCTCATCCTCACGATTTCTTTAAAGGTTTTATGAACATTTAGAAGCCTCGGTGAAGTAACAAAACACTGACACGAAATAACTATTGTGTTTGGCATCTTTAATGAATTCGTTTCTTTTATGTCCAAGTGCATTTGCATGCCTGTTAAATAGTAAACATTTCTGGAGGGTATGACGTCCTCTTTAGTATTAACACTTTCACAATTCGCTTGATATGTACGGAATGAAAAAAAAT
>JAODKC010000041.1:986208-1000419 GCA_026777985.1 Mormyrops attenuatus | reverse complement strand
ATATATATATATATATATATATATATATATATACTTATTACGAAATTACACGTCAAAATAAACATAACTTGAAAGAAGTGTAAGAGAGAAACATTTGACGGGCTATAATGTTAGCGTTTATCTATCTATCTATCTATCTATCTATCTATCTATCTATCTATCTATACATTTAATTGCCAAGGGTGCTACTTGAACTGTTACCCGGTTTTGTTTAAATGTCATGAAATGAAACTTTGGCGAGTTTTGGAAATCGAAATTCAAATCTGATAGGAATTTTTCCAACGCATATCCGTTGGAAATTGTTCTGCAGTTCAGGATGTGCTGATTTCGTTTCCAGAAGTCATACAGGCCGTGAAGTGCGGAAAAGGACATAGACTGTGTTTGTGTGTCTGTGTTTCTGTTTGTGTGTGTGTGTGTGTGTGTGTACGTATGTATATATGTGTGTGTGAATGCATTCAATACAGACGATACAAAAAGCTTTACAATTTTTCTAACATACAAATGAAACATTAAATTAGTTCGCCTCGGGGCTTCATTTTTCTATTTCTACATTATAACTAGTTATTGAACTAGGTGCAAGATCTAAAAGCCATTTGTGTGGAGACAGATTTCATTGGTGTTCCCTCATCAATAACTCCTTGGCAGTGAACTATTGGAACAAGTCAAACGCGGGAGGTGAAACGGGGGTCAGGCTGTCTAAGTATTATTAAAATGCGTCCAGGACACTGGTGGGCTTGGCTGGGGGTGGGGGCTTCCTGGGTCGTGTTCAGACTGGTAAAGGTGCACAGAAGTCAAAATTGCATCTTCAAATTTGCAAACGCGAGCTAGATATTCGAGTAAACGTTTTGTCCGGCGTTGTGGTCTCTACTCCATTAAGATTACATTACTGCGTATGTGATACAAAACACTGTTATTTGCCTTCTTTTTGAATCACTGTTAAAATTATTATTCCAAATGATTTTTGTCAGTCTTTGAGTTGATAAACAGAAGTATAATGTTACTAACAGAAGGTTAGTTCGTCATTTTACGGCAACGTCTGGTAACACTGGATAAATGCGTTTAAAAAAAGTTCAGTTTACATATCGATTATAATATAAAATCTGTTGTTTGTGCCCTTTAACGTTATTTTGTGCAGGAGCCAGATTGATAATTCTGGCGGGAGAACCGGTAGGTTACCGAGCGGTCAGTATGGTAATGGCGAGCACAATAAAACCCCTGGGAACAATAGAAACTTATTTTTCATCTCCTCTGTCACGCGACCGCTTTGTGTATACCGCGTTCGTGGCTGAATATTTATACTGTGGGGGCCACACCAAAGATTGGGATTACATAGAATTTGAAAGTGAAAGAGGGAGCTTTGTATCATACACGGTCACACAAATTGTTTGTGCGTGTGTGTGAGAGAGAGAGATTGTGTGTGCGTGTGTGTGTGTGTGTGTGCGCGCGCGCGCGCGTGTGAACGCGCGTGCGCATGTATCCTAATCACACCTCAACCAGGCATGTCAATTCTCCAGTATCGATAAGCCAGCTATCCTAAACGAAAGCAGAAAGGGAGAGGTTAGAATGATGCTGTCCTGAAATGACGGGTCTTTATCCGAAATGTAATTTATACGAACATTCGACATTAGGCCGAGTAAAGAAAAAGACTACGGCAGACTTCGCTTTCTCGTGTCTGTGTCTTTTTTTGATGATGAGTTAAGTTTTCATTAAGATGGATTCACTCTTATGTTACTTTTGACTTACAAGAATTTATGTTTTATAAATATTAGAAAGTACACTGTCTCCCGTATGCTAACGCAGTTACTCTTCTTTGTTTGGAATAGCACGCGCTTCTAAATGTGTTCTTAAATTGATTTAGTATATTTTACAAATCCATAGCCCTCAGAATATTACAATGAAATGAATATTCATGTTTGTCTTGTTTGTACAAATAACCTATAAGTCTGACAAATCATATTTCAGTTAGCATTGATGTGCCTTTTAGATTAAGTAAAAAGGCTGCCGCCATGTCTAATAACCTAATTTACAAATTTATCTGATAACAATTAGTCTCAAATAATTAATTGTGCTTAAATTATATATGCGGAGCACCTCACTGAAGCTTTGTTGGACATTTTCTTGGACGCTATTTCATATGATAACCTTCTCATCAAATATTTCTTTCATAAATAGCAGCTTTTGTTTATCTGTAATGTGCGCGTTTATTAGTCGTCTATGTGTACCCTGTAGAACCGAATTTGTGTGAACAATTGCTAATCGCAAATTAGCCTCTACAGGAATATATAGGCGATTCAAAAGCAATACTCGATTCTTCATTCTTCTTAGATTTCTTCTTAGACTTATGCATGCTTCCCGTTTATCATTAACTGCGTATGAAACGTAAGGAGGCGTTCATCGACATGCTTATGTATATGTGTTCAGTATTAAAAATTCTGAAGATGAAACAATGAAGCATGAAAGAAACAAAAGTAGACTACTAAAGACAGACAGACTGATAATCTTACTCATGGTAACATCGTGATGAGCATGACTTCGTGCGACCAGTAAATCATGTGAAGGCCAAAGATCATTTTAAAGTGATTGATTTACTGCATTTTACGGCGTAATAAAATGCGAAAATGTTCACACAATGACTGGAATTGTCAAAACGCATGACTCTAATAAACAAACCATAAACCGCTAAATGCATGTGGCGTTTTTGCGTTATGAGTAATGAAATAAAATATGACGCGATGATAGCGATTATTTAAATCATCGCTGCTGGTCCTTCCCTGTTCTCCGCTTGCTGGTTTTCGTATACTTGTGTTCTAAGTTGCAAAGTTTAAAGGAAACAATGGTGTCGCCATTGCTTTGTAAACCCTGTAAAAGTAAACGTGGCTAATGAGACAAAACAAAATAAAACAACATCAACAACTTGAATGAATATTGAGGAAAATTCCAGGCAATTCATTTATTGTAGGCTACGGCGGTTTTATATGAATCACATTTACACTTAAGGACTGTTAAAAGGCCAGTGGACGCATAAACGAAGGTAGCCACTTTTATTTGGACGCTTCGCTCAGTCTATAAATGCCTGTTTGTTTATGTGCACGGGTAATCGTTGCAAACGATAAACGTCTGGCTGTTGTATAACTAATACATGTGTCTTTCTTTTATTCTTATTGACTGATTTACACATCCCCGGAATTACACACAATTTCAGCTGTCAAAAAATAGGATGTGGTTAGATTCATTACATGAAATTATTTTAATAAATAATCTTGTTGGAGATGCAGGGATGTAGGAATGCAGGGATGCAGGCATACATATAGAGAATCACGCACCTTAACTGTTGTCTGATATGCATGTTACAGCAGAAAAAAACCTTAGTCGAACGTGCAATGCAATTAATCTGAATACTTCACAGGAAGGTAATTGTTTCAGTTTCAAGACTTAATTAACTTACTTTCCTTTCTTCTACGTTATGCTTTATTGCTCAGATTACCGTTACCTGTCCAATGCGTCCACTCTGAGTGATCTGCCTGTCCAGCTTACCATAGTTAACTAGAAGTACATTTACCCCATTATATTGAACCAATTTCTGAATTATCATGTTAACCCAATTATTGACGTGTCTGTGCCCCACTTTCACAGGACACGCGCAGGCCCATACACCGTCAATTAGGCGCACGATGGCGAAAGGAGTGGGCGCACTTGGACAGAGCATCGGTTCCTTATCCGGGGACTGCCTCTCCCTCTGCTATTGGGCAGCTCAATCACGTGGTAAAAGTAACTTTACAGGGTCGCTCGCTAGTAGGAGGGCTTTATGGAGCAGAAAAACGACAAAGCTAGAAAAATTATTTTCCACTCCAGAAATTAATGATCATGAGCTCGTATTTGATGGACTCTAACTACATCGATCCGAAATTTCCTCCATGCGAGGAATACTCGCAAAACAGCTACATTCCAGACCACAGCCCCGAATACTACAATCGCACGAGGGACACTGGTTACCAGCATCACCATCAGGAGTTGTATCCTCCGCGAGGGAGCTACCAGGAGCGCCAGTATAACTGTCCAAATATCCCCGAGCCTGACACTCAACGAGGGCATGGGCTACCCCATTCCGGGCACCTGCTTGTTGGGAAAGGACAAGCAGCGTCATGTGAACCCCCACCGTTACCCACGTCCCCCTCTACCCCAGCGACTGCGTCCACCGCCTGCAGCCAAGCTACACCGGAGCATCCACACAGCACTGCCTCTTCAAAGCAACCCGTAGTGTACCCTTGGATGAAGAAAATTCATGTCAGCACCGGTAGGAAACTTGTGTGTCTGTCTTCCTCTGTCTCGCGCTATCTTCTCCTCCTCCTTTCTCTCTCTCTTTATTTTGCCCACATCTCCTAACCAGCCCCTGCCACGATAGGAGAGAAGCCTTTGAAATGGCACAATTGAGGCGGATTTACGACTTGCGTTGGTAATTACACCCACCATAAATTTTATAGCAGAGCGCCACTCCGGGCAGCCGTATTGCCATGTGGCTTTTCCTGTTATGTATGTGTATGAGAGGGGAGAGAGGAAGAATGGACACGAAAAAAAAAATCCCGGATTTTTAATGTTGCATAAATAATTTAGAGCCTCTTTCAACATAAATGCCCCCATCCCCCATATGGAGCCATTAGACAAGTTCTCATGACGAATTTTAGGTGAATTTAACTAAATATACCAGGCGTAACATTACCCTTTCCCAATCACTTCCATTCGCATCTCAATTCATGCCGCTTTTGGTGTACCCCTCCTTCCCTCCTTACTCCCTTTCTTCCTCTCTTTTTCTCTCTACCTCTCCTCTTTCCAGTGAACGCCAGTTACAATGGAGCGGAACCCAAGCGGTCTAGAACTGCTTATACACGCCAGCAGGTCTTAGAATTGGAGAAGGAATTCCACTATAATCGCTACCTAACTCGGCGAAGACGCATCGAGATTGCTCATTCATTGGTTCTCTCCGAGCGGCAGATCAAAATTTGGTTTCAGAACCGCAGGATGAAGTGGAAAAAAGACCATAGGCTACCCAACACCAAAGTCAGATCCTCATCTTCCACAGGCGTACCCTCTGGGTCCAGCACAACCACATCAGCCGGCGCTGTCGCGGCTGCTGCGGCTTCTAACACCGTGGCCGCGTCCGAGGAAATCCCCCGGGTGTCCGGAGCCGAACGTGTCGAGGATATTACAAGGTTATAAGACATAACTATTTCAAGAAGAGAGAGAATTGAGACTGATTATTTATAGAATATAATATATTTTGGTTCTTCGTTGTTTTCTTGTGCGTAAAAATCTGGAAAAAAATAAACAAAAGGTCTTCCTTTAAATCCACAGTTATATAAAATGCATGTTATATAGCATGGATTAATGCGAATTCCAGAGGACGGTTTTTACGCTACGCAGGTTTTAATTTATTCGAAATTGAAATACCAGAATGATTTTTAAGAAAAAAAAAACACACATTTTGGATGAAGGTGAAAGAAGGACATTTTTAAGAAAATGTTGTTGTGGGTAACTCGGTCGTCCCCGTGTCTAGGTTATTAAATGCACAATTGTAAAATTCATTTTACAAAGAAGACTGGAGTGACATTTGTTTTTTATGTGAAAACCAGAAAATACAAAGCTACTGACATTGATCGTAGTTGTTTATCTGAAAATATTGATAATGCTGTGAGGTTTTTTTGGCGTATTGCGAAAATCAGACTAAACTCATTATTTAGTTTTGTGATGATAACGTTGTGACTTAGGCTGATTTAAGCAGATCGTTGTGAAATGCAATAAAGAAGTTTTAGTGTATTTGTGGTAATCATAGTGGTCAATAAAACAGTGGGTGTCAATTAGTTTCATATACGTGATTTTCATTTTATCTTTACTGGTTCAAATCTCTGTGTTTTATAATTGCATTAAACATAGGAGAATTGCCACGAGTCCACCTGAAATCCAGAGGCGTTGAATTTAATAAGTGATGTGGCGGGGACAGTTTTATATATGTAAAAAAAATACTCTCTTTATTTGTCGCAATCTAGTGATTGTAGGAGATCCACTATCCAGTGCCATATTCCGTGTGTGGCTAAGATTAAAAAATACAGTCACAGGCCCACATTAGGGATATATTAACATTTCTAGGATAAAAAAACTGTACCGATTTACGTGCCAGAAGGGGTTGTGATCAGTTATTAAACCCGCCCCTGGACCTTGGGCCTATAGAAAACGTGACAGCGCTGGTTTATGTGGCATTCCGTGTAGAACTTCAATAAGTAATATTTGGAACGAATTACGTCTCTTTACTGAGTAAAGTTAGAATTCTTTTGTAGAACACTAGACCCACTTGGCTACCTTTTCGGTCTTGACTGGAGTGGACGTCTTTCTCCTTACACGACGTACCAAAAAGTCAATTCCGGAATGGTATGGAAGCTGTAGAAGCAAAATCTACGTATCGATGTGGTTTCTTTTTTAGATTACATGAACTGCGCTGTTTTTAATATAAATAGGTATTTTACCTGGCAAGTAACTGGCTTTCCCTGGGAATGCTTCCTGTACATAATTATAATTCAAAGAGCTTGCCTCTCCTACGCAACCTACATTCATAACCATCGCGTATCTAGAATATGCCATTAATTATAGTTTACGTGCCTGGTAAAAAGGGGAGGCCTAGTTCAAGACCTTAAGCTTTAATTCTTTAGTGCAAGCTCCAGACATAGCAACAAAACTGAACGCGTTTTCTAAAATAGATTTTAACCTCAATTCATACATGATTAATGCTGTGTGTTGTTAAGATCAAGAGTATTCACGCCGCTATGTAATTTGTTTTCGGGGCAGCGAGCGATACCACACCAAAAGGAATGGCAAAACATCACAGTGGAGTTGGTCTTTTTAGCCCACTTACAATGATTAGGCCCGTCGCCATTCGGTGCCCCTGATTTTACGTA
Organism: Mormyrops attenuatus; assembly: GCA_026777985.1. NCBI lineage: Eukaryota > Metazoa > Chordata > Actinopteri > Osteoglossiformes > Mormyridae > Mormyrops > Mormyrops attenuatus. The sequence goes on along the minus strand of JAODKC010000041.1, from coordinate 993,475 downwards.
AAATGTTATTACATTTCTACATTTTAATCGTTTCCATTAGTTAAAAGAACCACTGGCGTCCTTTAATAACCAAAATACAATGTTTATGTAATTATACATTGTTATACATCCTGAAATGCCTATGAATGTATACAGCTACATAAAACGAAATATCCAGTTCTCTTATTTGTGTCTGTAGGTGATGATAGAAAGTCTTATTTCTTGTTCTAAATATAATTTTTAAGAATTATATTCCCCTTAACGATTGCGAGACAGTTGTGACTGGCGCCACACAAACGTATCGAGATTATACCCCAATATCTCTAGACAAACCTGAAGGTTATTATAAAGACTCACAGTGTAATGTTGTTAAACCGAATCCGCATACAATCGCCAATTTAACACGGACAATGGGATTTTGCACACCGGACAATCTTCACACTGTGATGGAGTAGAATATTTAAACTACAGCCGATGGAGAAGTTCATCTTTTGAAAGTGGCGCCTGTAATGCGGAGATGCTACGTCACAGTCATTTTATCCGTAATAAGCGTATCCAAACATCGACTGGAGTCTTCCAAAAATGTAATCCCGCTCTGAAATGCTGAAATGCTTCATTGCAGGTGAATACCAGTTATAACACAATAATTACATTAAATATAAAATATATTAGCAAATTATTTCTAAGCTGAGGTTCTACTTGACCCGCGTTTTCTACAAATCCAATTTCGATAACAATTTTTTTTTTGTTTATTCAAAATATATTTCTATATTTCGACTACCCAGCACTATGGATTTCTTCGGCACACTAATAAACCCTACGGCTTTTAACTGTTGTTGGAATCGTAGATTTCAAAGACTAATCACGTACATTTGGCAGAAAATAAAACAAAGACGAACACTACGAAAAACCTCACAGTGCTTGATAAATTATAAATCTGTGTGACTTGAATGAAGATTACACAACGGCGTCCTAGGTGGGGCGCTGAAAAGCACAAAGGATTGAGGTATTCCGGACCATTAATCATTTTCGACCGGGACTGAAATTATTTGTGATCGCCTTTGTAAAATTCTGGTTTTGACGTTTGTATATTTATATCTACACATTTCCATGGTTAAAATTATGAATTGAAATAAAGAATTGTTCGGGAAGTTGTTGTCTTCGAAATAACGTGCTGATAACGGCACGCATCTGCCTGACTTGGACGTGACTTTCGGGGGCCGTTGAGCAGCGGCCCAGGCCGCCATCCCGTAGCCATTATGTAGCTGGACAGCGCAGAGAAATGGATGTGCACGCCAAAAACGAAGCGTCCCGCCATCTCTTTCTCGTCCCTGTCGCCTTCACGGCGCGAAGCTGAAAAGGTACTTTATTGAAGTTTGGGGGTAACGACGAGAAGGCCGAGTTCACGCAAGGGTCACATTTTCTATCCCATTAGGTTTATTTCAGCCGAGATGGCCGACCTTTCCAACCCCGTGACCTGGCAGATTCTCTCAACGTGTACCTTCTGTGAGAGGCCTCGCCGTTTTGCATGGGCCTCGCCAGTGTTCTTGGTGTTTTTTTTAACCATATTAATGACCGGGGAAAGGAGGCACGGGAAAGTGTTGCTGTGGTGACCCGAGATAGAGAGGGAGAGAGAGACAGACGGAGGAGTAGAACATGGTGAACCCTCGGACACACCGCTTGAATCAATCGCATAGCCATTCTAGGGTATACTATAATTTTGAAGGATTTACAACAGTGATGTGCAAACTGGCCTGTCCTCTTGTGGCACATGTGAGTATATGATGCATTCATGTTTTAGAGGGAGTTGCAGGACTTCTTGTCATCGTAATATATTTAATTCATAGTCAATTCTAGAGTTGAAAGATCCTGTATTGTACATATGCTAAGTTACGTTAAAAAAGTTAACATTTGCATATTGGTCAAAAGTGGAAAACTCAATGATAAATAAATCTGTCCTTCATCATCATATCATCAAAAGGGCTAATATCCACCTTTTATATGTGTCCCGCTGTATCCCGCGAACACAACATCCCGTCTCATTAGATTTCGATTAGTTTTTATTACTCGGTCTTCTGCGTCGTGGAAAAAGTCACAATACCCAATTTTATATCTTGGTAATTTCTGGATATAACCTTTGGTTAAGAGTGACAGTGTTCTCAGATTCCCTTTTGTAAGGTGCAATACTATGAAGACTACAAAAACAGGGGGATTGTGTTTTTCCTAGATAGGATTTATAATGATCCGACAGACAAGCTTACCGGTCTTTCACCGAGGGAACTTTGGATATACATTTATTAAAATTTTACTGTCCACACACACACACACACACACACACACACAAACACACAAACAGGTTTGTAATCATATCTATGGGGAAAACTCTAATCACAACATGAAACCTTAACCCCTGCCCAGCTCTAACCTTAACCATAAGTAAGCAAACAAAATACGAGACTTTTGGCATTTTTAGTTTTTTTATTGCAACGACAGATCTTTGTCGGGACCTGGAAAATGGTCCCCGCGACGTCAATAACAGGTTTTTATTACATTGTGGGGAACATTTGGTCAATGTAATATAAACCTAATCCACACACACACACACACACACACACACACACACACACACACACACAAATACATACATACAAATGAATTAGATGTTATCTTTTAATAAAATGTTATTCAATATTTATTCTATTCATCTTAGTATATTGACGAAAGCTTTAACAATTTTTATCGTTTAAGTGTCCCGCAGTCGTTATTTTAAGAGAGTAGACAAAAACACCTTAAGGATGCATAAGTGGTCAGTCAGCTTTCCTCGAGTTTGACGGAGTGCTGATGATAACGGTTCAATTAAACTTTAGAGATAGGGCTTTAAAAATGACAACAACAAACACGGGTCCCCTGTAGCTTTCCTCCTTTCTCTCCCGCCCTCCCTCCTCTCTCTCTCTCTCTCTTTCTCTCTCTCTCTCTCTCTCTCTCTCTCTCGCTCTCTCTCTTATATACACAGACCCAGACAGATACAAAAGCATCTACTGTATATTTCATGTACTGAACTTCCAGAGACCTCACTGTGCAGTACGCTTTCCCGACCATTATTATGTGTCACCGAAATTATTTTATCATCGACATGGATGTCTGTGGCAACGTGCCCAATTACAAGCTGTTTCATAACCAATGCACAAGTTAATAGTTGCTTTTATTATGGTCTGGTATATTAATTTTTTTTTTATATATTATCATATTTTCCCTTTATGTTGTCATAATACAGGCACACTTACTATATGAAAAGTAATCCTAACGAATTAATTCACTTGAACGTGCATGTGAACTTGAGTAAGGGATACAAAAGCAAGGGATACAAATTTGTTCGTATATACAGATGCTCACCGGGATTTGACAGATACTTTAACATGGCTGTCCAATGTTGAAATAGACGTATTTTCATATATTTGGGATTAGCCCGTTGCTGTAAAATAAATAAAAGGGATGGTCACCATCGGGCTGCAGCAGGGCTGGCCCTGGGTATTATGGCGCTCTATATATACGAGACTTATATGCGTCCAAGCCCCCAGAGCAGCAGAAAACAAATTTACTCCGTTCATTTATTTTTAAAAATGTCAGTAGCACAGGGCATCTGGCTGCTAACTAGCTAGCTTGCGTCTGTTTCACCAGAAAAGTAGTTCATTTCAACTAGAACCTGTAAAGTTACAGAATGCAATCAGAGGAATTTCTTCTGATTGTTTTCACTCGCGTTTTTGGCGCCCCCTAATCAAATGGCGCCATAGGCGATCGCCTATGTCACCTATAGTGCGGGAAGGCTCTGAGCTGGAGTGACGAGGGCAGCGTGGAATCATGTCGGAGGGCTGGTCATTCAGGTTCGGAAGATAAATCCTTCCTTTATACCCATATAAATGAACAGAAACAGCATTCGGAACTTGTTTAAATATATATAATAAATGCGGACAAAATAAATAGGAAGATAATTGATAGAACAGTACTGGTTTAATATTGGCAAAATCTTTGATTTTAGCTTTTACATTAACATAATATTTCGGAAACATGGCACTGTCCTTGCATTCAGCTATGATATTTCGCTTGTTGAAATCTGTTTTTCAGAAAGTATTTTCATGTATTTTTTGCATGTATATATTGGCAATCGTTAAAACGTAGGCCTCTTACATTAAAAAAATATTCCTGTGAATATGAAATGTGCATTACAAGTTGTATTTTAACTACTGTGTCCTGGTGTATAAAAGATACGCTGAAATATGCGGAAAGTATGTTTACGGTTTGAAAGTGTGTTTACATTTTGAAACTAAAAACTTACAGGCGATCAGTGCAATTTGATGTCTTATGATTTTCTTACCATTTTTATATTATCTGCTAGGCCAGTAAGGTAGCCTGTTGAATCACGCTTCAATCAGAAATAATTAGTGAACATTTTATGCGACAGCTTACATTTTCTTCTTTAATAACTGTAATATTTTTTATTATGAACAGCACATGTTATCCCATGTCCATATTGGCTAACAGACGTTTTACTTTAACTATAAAGGTAGATTTGACATAAAAGACTCAAATGTTTATAGGGAGGTGACGTTCACATCGTATTTGTTGCGTGTGTCGTTTTAAGGTCCAAAGCCATCTGTTTCTTCGAGATATCTACTGTTCGTTTCGGATTTTTCAGCAATCCAATCCATGAGTTTTTATGCGTGTGTTATATACAGCTCATATCGAACATTTAAGCTGTATAAGTGTTTAAATGATCATGTTCATGCATTAACAATAAAATAAGTAACTAAGTAACTTTTTTTTTCATATTGCACGTATATGGGTTAACTTCGTAAGCTTTCTATCGTCTTATATACTTATATATATACTTATATAATGTTATAGCAAGACTGACCACGAGCACAAGTCAGTAATATTGTGAGGTTTAACAAATATTCATTTCGCATTACTTGTTATGAATCCGATTTTAGATAAAATTCATCATCTCATAAATCAAAGTGTAAGCAAAACAAATGTCACATATAAATGGAGGTAACTTTCACCATAACGCAAAGTCGAAAAGTTGCGTGAATGTGAGGGTAAACCGCATGTAAAAAGCCGTTTACTTGCGATATACTGTAAAGATTTATGTGTGTTTCGTGAAAGGCGGTTTTCCCCGTCTTTCATTCCTAATGGTTGAAAACTGGAGTTCAGAGCCGAGCTTAGATGTTGGAATATAATCAAAATCAAAAGGCTCTTTGTGTAACACAAGAAGTTTCTCTTCGCACCTGTCTATAAACCCGTTTATTTAAAACTTCACTGCATGCGCTATTCAGGACCCTAACAACAATATTGCAAATCTAAACGTATTTAGATGTAGGGCTAATATTTTATATAAAGAAATAATATCAATTTGGCAAAGCTGTAGAACTTCGAAATCCAGGCTAGATACGACTCAGTAGTAAGATAACCAAATACAAAAGCTTATCGAAATTCGGGCCTCGCTTTTCGAAGTAGTTGACTACGATCGATCTTAATTTGTTAGAGCAAAAAAAATTGCAATTCGATTTTTCTACGCGGCTCGTGGTATATGTTATATTCGGTTTCTCTGTCAGTTTCTCCACAGTCGTTCTTAAGACCTGTTTTTGTTAGATGACCGACACAGGAAAACCATTGAGAGAAAGAGGCTTCACTTCGCCGTATAGATGTGGCGGTCTCTGCGGTGCTGAAATGGTACATGTTGACCTCATCTTAATTGTCCCATGAGACTTTTCTGTACCTGTTAATCGGCTGTTCGTAGGAGTGAGAACGCCCTTCTCGCCGGCCATTTCAACCTTCCTCCAAGTCCGGCAGTCCTGATCGGCGCTTCGTCGTCCTTAACTATGCAAAATTTAGCCTGAGATCACGTCATTACAAAATGATCTGATTTGAATTGGACTATTTTTTCATAACTATCATTTTATTCTGCCATGATTTCAGTCGACTTTTTGCTTCAAGGGTGATAATGGTTGCCATACTAAACAAAGTTGCGACTATTACTTTATTGTAAAAGATGCAATTAATTTCAATACATCCATAAAGTAAATTAGATCTGATGAACGTTTAAGCGTTGATTTAAATAACACACTCCGTCGCCCCTTAACGGAAGCAGGCATATTCCGGTCGTACTGTGCCTTATTTACAGTGTATATATGATGTCAGGGGACGCGAAATATCCGTGCAAGGGCCGTAGTCGGAGTCAAAGCGCCTGAGAGAAAGCTTAACCAATTGGATTAGCAATTACCACAACCTCGTTTGTCTCCGGGGTTTGTTAATGAAGTGAGATGAGCATGTTATACTGCATGTACGTATACAAAGATACATCTCCTAGATAGGTTCACCCGAATTGTGATGGAAACTCTAAAACCAAATAACTTTGAAGGTGAATAATCAAGGGTGACTTTGTTTATGAACAATAATTATAACCGTAATACAACAATTACAACAAAAAATATGTTGCTTATAGATTTTAAATGGCTGCTGTTGGGAATGTAAACGGAAAAGCAATATATAATATGCAAGTACTAAAATAAACAAAACTCTCACGTTAAGACGATTTTTTCCAAGCAGTTTGTGCTGTCCGAACAGAATCCGTGCCAAACATTGCACTCCAACAAGCCTTTATTGATTTATGCAGGTGTGAAATTACCATCAAAGTGCATTACTTACTAAAAGCGAAACCAAACGTTTAAACAGAATGTACAAATAACCAATTATCGATGTGCAAAAACAAGTTCGTATTCAGCAGCAGGTTTTAAAATGTGCTATAACAATACAAAAAAGTACAGATATATCTCTTAGGTCACAGGTCCATGCATGTGAATTAATGGCGAGACGGGTTTGTTAATTTTTTTGGTTTTAGTTTCGTTTCTTCTTTTGACATCTTTCTTTTCAGCATGAGCGTCGTAGTCTTAAGGCGACGCGCCGCAGCAGCGACAGCAGACGGGTTGAAACAAAGGTCAGCCTTCTATTTACCAGCGACACGGCGGCCGCTCATTGGCTGATGGTAGCTTTCTCATAAATCCTTGAACCATGTGTGCGAGTAGCGTGGCTGCGTCTGCTTATGCGTTACGTGGGCAACGTATCGTCATTATCATTATTATTATTGTTGTTGTTTTTGTTGTTGTTGCAATGCTGCCCTAATAATATGAATTCAATGAATTCATAACATGAATGTAGACAGTAAATGTCTTCGAATTGAGTAATCTATAATGCAGCGGTGTGTGTGTGTGTGTGGGGGGGGGGGATTTCC
>JAODKC010000041.1:882198-924385 GCA_026777985.1 Mormyrops attenuatus | reverse complement strand
ACATTGCTACTAAAACAGGATATTTCAGACAGAAAATAAAACTTCTGCACAAAATGCTGCCTAACTTGGCTACTTTTTAGCTATATTATACACAGAATAGCACTGAACCTTAAATACTCCATGTAATGACATGCGGGACTACTAAATACCCGACAGGGAAAGCAAAAGCAAGCATTTATTTAATGGAATATTAAAGCCAAGGTCTAGACTTATACCACGTAGCAGAGAAACATCTCTCTCTACCACCGATTTCTCACCGCGGATAAGGTTTTTAGAACCGGCTGGCTTGGAGATCGTCCGTTCAAATCATCGGCAACACCGCCATCACTGCGAGACGCACCAGCAACATCATCACTATAAGAAACAGCAACCAGACTAGAGTGAGAGTCCGATCCACTAAGCTGGACATTAGTGGTTGTCAGACTATCTGTGGTAGCTTTTTTCGGTACCAGAAATCTATACATTTCTACGTTTCTAGCTGATGCCAGCCCAACAGAACCAGAAGATCAAGCAAGACCTATCCGGTCATAATGGTGCTGTAAAGTGAATCCAGCCCAACAGAACAATAACATTGAGGCAGATTGACCCAGTCTCTCTTTCCGCATCTCCCTCCAGTTACTCCATATCCTGCCCTTACTTTTGATTATTGTCTATGTACTGCTGTTTCAAAAGATTCTTTAATAAAAGGTTATGAGACACCCATTTTCCAGAAAACATTCCATAGTTTGCATTTGAAGGATTTAATTGTCAATAAAACACATGTTGACGTCTTTCTAATATTCCATGTTTTCTTAATTATCCTTTGGGTGTTGGTAAAGATGTTTCTCGTTCTTTGAACTTTCCTGAAACCAGGTTATACATCTGGTGATTCTATTTCTATGTTGACTGGCGTTACGCAAAATCTTATTGGCGTGTGATATATAATGGAAATTGTGGGACAATTTGCACACTCTGCCAGGTCTCCTATCTTTGGTATTGGAATATTAGCCTAATTGATCTCCTCCAAAATGTTGACCATTTTAGCCAAAGTCTATTCAGCACCGATTGATTCTTCTCCAATTCCTTGTACCCTTTCCTTCAGGATGTCATCAATTCCTGCAGGTTTCCTGTTTGGCTGCATAACTGCATAACAGGACCTCTCAGTCCTCCCACTTCCATTGCTGAAGATTCTCAAATGTATCTCACCTCTGTGGCTGACATCTTTCCTGTAGAAATCATCCATGCATTCCTTCCACGCTGCTTGATCCTTGTTCTGTTAGCTGTTATTTATTATTTATTTATTTTTATTTACCTTTATTTAACCAGGCAAGACAGGTTAAGAACAGGTTTCTTATTTACAACTGTGGCCTGACAAAGGCAGAGCCTTTAGGGGGAAATGGGGGAAATAATAAAATTTGCCCGTTGACGTCCTCCAACAAACCCATTCAAGCCTGGAACTGCTTTTTGATTCTCATGGACCTTCTGAAAAGCAGCCCTTGAAGTTTCTTCAGGTACTTTGGAGGTGTTATAATATCGTCCATCATCCCTGCTGGTAGCTTCTGGCATTTGCATTCAAATCCTTTCTGAGTGATCTTTATCATCCAGATTTTTCCCTCTCCTGCCATCTTTTCAATTTCCACTGTACCTTCTGTCATCCACTTGGATTTCTTTGGCTCTTTCTATTTTAATTTGCTCACATTGCTCTTGGTTGACTTCTTGGAATTCGATCCACAGTTCCTCTGGGGTCCAGCACCTTGCATCAGTTTCTGGTTGGGTTCTTGGCCATGGGTATGTGCTCTAGGTCATTAGTAATATCCCACGAACCATCATGATTGATCGTTGATGCTGGTTAATTACTCCATTAATTAAGCATGGACTACTACATTATATGTGCCCCATCAAGGATTGTGTTACCAAAGTTTACTCTGTCCATGAAACTTCCCAGTAGTGGAATTCAGAATCAGAATCAGAATTACTTTATTAATCCCCGTGGGGAAATTGTCTTGAATTCATCTATTTAGCTGACACTTTTGTCCAAAGCCACATATAAGGGAGGCAAACAGTGCATCACAAGCATGTTTATCTGACTAAGTAGCTAACTGATGACTTCTGATGTTAAAGGAAAACCTTTTAAGATATAAAGTTAATAAGCCTCCCACACAAGCTATATTCAGTGGATGTTTGTCAATAAATTAAAAATGTGCTTTTTTGGCCACTCACACAAATACATATAGGAATTCCTTACTTTTCACATACCCAATCATGCTTTCCTTTTTAAGGCAAGCAGAGGTGAGAATGAAGCTTGGGGCCTGAGCACAGGGTCAGACACTGTTGGAGCATTTTTCAATGGGTTAAGCGCCATGCCCAAGAACCCAGTGAACCCAATGAAAATGTGGCTACTCTGCTGAGCACAAGATTCAAAGCAGCAACATTCAAATCACAGGCGCCAAGGTCTAACCCACTGAGTCACATGCCACCCCACAATCAATAGGTCATGGCTCTCCTATCTGTCTATATTTTGTGTCTGATGTTTATATTTTTCTTCCCAGGGCCAACGATGGTAAGTAAGTGTCTCTCTCCATCCCATTCCCCATCTCCCTCCATCTCTCTGTCTCTTCCCCATCTACCTCCATCTCTCTCTCTTTCCCCATCTCCCTCCATCTCTCATCTCTTTTCCCATCTCCCTCTGTCTCTTTCCAATCTCCCTCCATCTCTCCATGTCTCATTTCCCATTTCCCTCATTCTCTCCATCCCCTTCTCTATATCCACCTCTTTTCACATTTCCCTCCATCTCTCCACTCCTTTCCCAATCTTCCTCCATCTTTCCATCCCTTTTTTGATCTCCCTCCATCTCTTTCCATACCTCCTTCCATTTCTGTCTCTTCCCCATCTGCCTCCATCTACTTATCCATTTCCCAATCTCTCTCCATCTCTCTGTATCTTCCCCTGTATCCTTCCATATCTCTCCCCATCTCCCTTCATCTCTCCATCCCATTCCCCATCTCCCTCCATCTCTTTGTCTCTTCCCCTGTATCCTTCCATATCTCTCCTCATCTCCCTTCATCTCTCCATTCCTTTCCCCATCTCCCTCCATTTCTCCATGCCTTTCCCCATCTCTGTCTCTTTCCCCATTTCCCTACCCCTTTCCCCAGCTCTCATCCCTTCCCCATATCCCTCCATCTCCCCATCTCTTTCCCCATCTCACATCATCTCTTTCCCCATCTCCCTCCATCATTGCATCCTTTTCCCATTCTCCCTTCATCTTCTGTCTATTTCCCCATCTTCATCCATCTCTCCATCTCTTTCCCCATTTCCTTCCATCTTTCGATCTTTCCCCATCTCCCTCTGTCTCTCTATCCCTTTCCCCATCTCACTCCATCTTTTCCCATCTCCCTCATCTCTCCATCCCTTTCACAATCTCCCTCCATCTCTTCTCTTTCCCTATCTCTCAGGCTCTTTCCCCATTTCCCTCCATCTTTCCCTCCCTTCCCCATCTCCCTCCATCTCTCCATCCCTTTCCCAATCTCTCTCCATCTCGTCTCTTTCCCCATTTCCCTCCATCTTTCCCTCCCTTCCCCATCTCCCTCCATCTCTCATCCCTTTCCCCATCTCCCTCTATCTCTCATCTCCTTCCCCAGCTCCCTTCATCTCTTCATCCCTTTCCACATCTCCCTCCATCTCTCTATCGCTTCCCCATCTCTCTCTCCCACTTTCAGCTGCTGCTGAATTGACCTCGAATGAACAGACCCACGAGCCAAAAGGTCACACGTCATAATAGATTTGCAAACAGATTTGCCAGATGGCAGAATCCTCCATGTCTATTCATGTAAGTATAATTGATAATCATTGCAGCTAAACATATTTTTGACTGTGAGGCATGTGGTTTGCTCGAAGTCTCAGTGGGTAACTGCAGTTAGACGATGTCAGAAGCTGCCTTTGAATACAGGAGCCTGGCTTTTATCTGCGAGGTGCACCTCCCCTCTGATGCCTAGGGGCTGCTCTCCATGTAAATGCATCATCTCATCTGGCAACAAGTGCTGAGGCTCCTGTCTGCATGTTTAGACAGCTATCTGACTTCTGTGTTGCTAGCAGAGTGCGTAAGCAATGAGATGATTACAGTGTGGAGACAGCCAGCCATGCCTGAGCCCCAGGCGTGGGCAGGGGGAGCTGCCTGCTCGCCCACTTTGTCGTTACAAGACCTTGCTTGTGTTTTCTTTTTTTTCTTTTTTTTACTGGCTTCAGGATCATGGCGCCAGTTCAGAAAGAAACAAAGAAACATTCATATGAGTTTCCAGAACAATATGACACTGAGGTTAATAATAAAATATGAGTTGAATTATATTACTATAAGTGAACAATAAGACTTATAGAACCATTGAGTTTATACTCTTATCTTAGCAAAGCGGGTTTCCCGCCATTCATAACCTAAGGTCGCCCTCATGTGGTAGAATGAATATAAGACGACTTTTTGGGATAATGAAAGGGCAGTTAGGTTAATTGGCGTCTTTTGTGCGCTTGTGTGTGCCTGGGCATCCTGTCCAGGGTGTCCCCCAGCCTCATGCCCAGTGCCCAGTGCTTCCCGAGATCAGCTTGAGCACCCCGCTTTCACTACCCCGTACTGGAATGGTTGGAAGACGTATGTGATTTATCTTGGGGATGGTGGGTACTTGCCTATATTGAGCATAATAGGTGACTGAATTAACTGATTACTATTTTGGATAAATCAGCTAGCAGTTTATCTTTTGATCATACAGACGGCATTAGAGAGTTGTGATATCCCAGCACCAGTACGACCGTCACGCTCGTTATCGTGCTTTAGATGCGTTTAATGTGATTTTTACGCATATTTTCACAACTGACCAGTGGAGACTCACTTACGGAGGTTCATTTGAAAATGATTTCTCCGTGATTGCAGATATTGTGTTATGGAAGCTGGTTTTACCTGTTTTAATTTAATTTATACATTATTAATTTTTCAACAATTGCCAGCATATTTTGGCCCAACTTGCTTGTTTAATGCACATACATATGCAAATGAAACCTACAATAGTTTTGTTGATCATGGACCGCAGAACGCATCTCAGAGGAGGGAGTTGGGGGGGCGGCATAAAGTCAGGTCCGCTTGTGTGTTTGCTTTTGAAAAACTCAAACTTTACCTTTTGCCGCTTCCTTTTTCAAACTGTTGAAGCTCGCTCACTTTACGATACGATTTTTTGCCACGTGATGCATGATGAGATTTTGCTAAAACTGCCGATGACGTAACATTAAACAATTTAAAATATAACTAAATAGTAGACATAATCGGAACACTTAGTGAGTAATCAATATTTTTGACTCGCCTCAAATGACATTTTTTTGTAATTCAGGCTTTTATTGGTTTGTATTTAGTTGTAGGTAACGTTTTGTGAGTTCGTCACTACATTCTTAATGATGCTCCAAAAGGTATCGTCCATCTCCCCCTCCCCGTTCCACGGTACATGGTATTCATCTTTAAATTCTTTGATTTACGATTATTGACATCATTAGATAGAAAGAAATATATTTTAAAGAGATAAAAGTTTCTTCTTGAAATGGCAGGTTAATATTAGAACCTCTTTTGAAATCTGTGATTCGAGAATAACCTTCGGGTTTTAAGCCAGCAGCCCGATTCCATCAAGCCAGTCCACTTAAAGGAGATGCATGCCAAAGAGATGCTGGCTGCCCCAATTAGAATAATAGAGCCAAATTTTGCCATATTGCCAGTCTTTCCGAACCATTTACTCTTTCACCACTGTTTTTTGTATAACCAAGTTTTGTAGTCGTATGGCCAAAAGTATATTCAGCGAAATATATAAACTATATATAGTTAGAATTCATATTCATATCACGGCCATAAAACTTGATACTGCCAAAAAAATTAATGAAAAGGCTCGTACGTGAAACGCCAGGGATGCGTGCAGTAAGCCCCTGCCGCTAGAGGGCGCTGTGACCATTCACAAAAGCTGGCGCCCACTTGACGCTGGACTTACTGCTGGAATCGGCAGGCAAGAAGGCAAAAGGGGAAGTACTTGCAATTTCAATAAATCCAAAGTTTCATTGATGTAAAATAATTCATAAAACATATCAACATGTTGTGGGCAATGTGTGGCTCAGTGGGTCAAGACACTATGCTTTTAATTGGAAAGTTGCTGGTTCAAATCCCAAGGTCAAGAGTATGATAGTACTGTTGGGCCCCTGAGCAAGGCCCTTAACCTCCAATTTGCTCCACGGAATGGCCAGCCCTGTTTTATCAGGAATAAAATGTGCATTTGTGTTTTCTAAATAAACTACATGGTAAATGTGCTGTACAATACAGTACAAAAATATTTTTAAAAATGCAGTCATTTGAGACTGGAAAGGAGTGACCTGACACACTGGTAAACGTCTCTTAAAATGAGACATTCTTCACATTTCCCTAAATGAGTGGTGTTCACTCATTTGGAAATGACCATTTGTCACTCAGAGTTTTTCATTTTGCTGATTTAAGGCATAAAACAGCACTATGCATAACAGCACCCACAAGAGTACATCAGCCCACCCAGTAAGATAGTCTGTAACATATGAGTAACCATGTCAGTATCAATATCAGTAACATACTGTCAGTAAGATAGTCTGTAATATATTATCAGTAGCAATTTACATTAGTAACATGCTGTCAGTAAGTCAGTAACGTACTATCAGTAAGATGTCTGTAACGCAGTTATTAACAATGTCAGTAATATACTGTTAATAATGTCAGTAACATATCAGTAACAATGTCAGTAACATTCAGTCAGTAAGACAGTGTAACATATCAGTAACAATGTCGGTAACATACTGACAGAAAAATAATGTCTATAACATAGGCTGGGAGCATCGTACAGTCTGTTAACTTAGATCCTGTAGTGGGTTATTGTTATGTCAGCACGTGAGCCTAGTAGTTTTAAATTGTTTCGTGTAGGTGTCTGTGTATAGTGTTTCTTGTTTGTGCGTCTAATATTGTAAATTGTGTAGGAGCTTACAATGTAGAGCCTAGGGCACAGGGTTACATTCCCATTTATCCCATGTGGTGCTACATTATGCAATGTTTGGAGTGTATTTAACGAGTTGTGTATGGTGAATATGGAGGGATTAATTCGGTAGGGGTGTGCCATTACTTTTCAGGGTGGGTGGCTGGGTGTAAACCGGGCCCTGAGCTTTTTAGTGTATTTGCATTAGAATAAAGAAACATACTTTGTAACATACTGTCAGTAACATACCACATGGCGGAGTTCAATTCCAACCAATGTCGTGTTTTTTTTATGTGTGTGAATTTACTGTGAAGTCAGACCGATGGATTGATGGCCTTTTATCACAGCTGGACTGCTTGTCGATGTTCCTCAGAGTCACAGAGGCTGATAAGAGTCTCCTGTGGCTTGAGTTCACAGCTACCGCAGCCTGTAGGACCACAGGCATGTCACAGATAAGACTTTGACATCTCAAGATGCCTGTTCATATCCATGTGGAAGGAAATGGTCTGTGTGAGTTACTCACACGCTGCGAGACACCTTCCCATCCTGGAATCACAGTTAGGGCTTTTACCATCCTGCTACAACCTGCAGGCGGGTATACTACTTTGTGTTCTGTGGATCAAGAGAGAGGCCCGCAGACAGACGGGTATAATGTTCTGTGTTTCCTGGATCAGGAGAGATGCCCGCAGACAGACGGGTATAATGCTCTGTGTTTCCTGGATCAGGAGAGATGCCCACAGACGGGTATAATGTTCCGTGTATTTTGGCCCCACCACGCATTTCCACCCTGCCCCCCGGCTCTGCCAGGACCACCTGGATTTATGTGCCGGAACGAGGAGCAGCAGGTGCAGAGTATTTGGGGGCGGGGTTGGTCAGAGCACCCCACCCCCCTCCACTGATTCCAGTAAGAATTGCTACCAGATGGGCTGGGATGGCGGGGCAGTAGGTCCCCGCGGCTGCCGTCTCCATCAGCAGGCCAGCCTGTGTGACAGGCGTATTCTCCCATCTATGTTCTCTTGCTGCTCTGCACGTCACACGGCTTCACATCAGACCAGAGGTCACAGCTGTCCCGGTCCGACATGTCCCAGCAATATGGAAGCTCCATCCTGTCTATAACTGAACTCTGAGCTGGCGGCTCAACACTTGATGGGACTGATGCTTCTGTATATTGACTGATGTGTATGAACATGTGTGAGAGTCTGAAGTTGCATCTCACTTTCTGACCCCTGCTCATCACCTTCCTTTACATTTCTTAGGATCAGTCTGCCCTCCGCAGCCTGCCTGTTCTACAAGACTGCGGGCAGGTTAAATTAGCTGGTGGCTCCTCACGGTATACTGCTGAGTCTGGTCACCAGTTGTACATACAGTATGTCTGTTTGTTTGCCCCCTGCTGGCCAGAGCATAATTCTGCAAGTGTCTGAAGTATCTTTATTAACTAAATCACTTTTTGGTGCTAGGCGATGACTAAAATATCTGCTCTACGTCAACGTTTTTGTCTGATTTTACTGCGGGTGCTTCAAGAAGGAAAGAAACCAAATTGTTTATTTTTAAATAAACCCTCATTCAAACAAGGTTCTCAGGTCACAGGCAACTGTAAAAAGGCCATCTCCCATAATGAGCCCATGACCCGTCACACTTAGCCTGAACTGCCTCACTGCCCTCCTTTCATCTTTTCTTACCAGGTACACATGGAATCCAGTAACATTTGGTCAGCGTTTAGAGGTGAGTGCTTATCAGAACTGAACACCCAGGGCATTTTTTCCATTATCTTCAAAGACACCTCTGACATTTGCCTTTACAGTATATGTCTGTTTCCCTTATGGATGGCATTTGTTGAGCCTGGAGTGATCCTGCACATTTTACAACCAATCAGGCAGCTAGCAACAGCCTCCTTTCTGGTTTGACGATTCAGAGCAATGAGAGGCACCTTCAGGGCTGGCTACTGTGACAGCAGAATGGTGTGCCTGGGGTACACTCAGGACTCACTTGGAACACACTCAAAATGCTAGGGGTATGGTCAGAAATCATTCGAGGCATATTTGAGACACCCTGGGAACACGAATAGGGTATGCTCGACATACCAGGGGTATGCATAGGATTGACTCAGGGCACACTAGGGGTACGCTCCGGACTCACTCCGAGCACGCTTAACACGCTCAGGAATCACTCGAGGCATGCTTGATATGCTCAGGACTCACTCAGACATTTGGTCTGACACACTCAGGACTCACAACACTCAGAGTGAACTCGAGACTCTTTTGGGACATCATCGGGACATAGTCAAGACTCACTCAACATGCTTGGGACACACACAGGACTCTCTTGGGTCTCAGAACACACTGGGGACACGCACAGGACTCAGGGCACACTAGGGATACATTCAGGATTCTCTCAGGGCACAGTAAGGGTACACTCAGGACTCACTCAGGGCATGCTCAGGACTTGCTTGGGATGCACTTTGGTCGACACGCTAAGGTAGACACACTCAGAGAGTGCTTGGGGCTTACTCAATACGCCTAGCGTGAGCTCGGGATTCTTTTGGGCCTCGCTCGAGACTCTCTTGGGTCTCAAGACATGCTTGGTGGTCACACTCAGGGCACAGCCTGGAGCTTGAGTGGGACACGCTCAGGGCCGCTTCGGGGATCGTTTGAGGCATGCTCGACACACTCCCAAAAGGAACACAGCTGTACCAAGGAGAGCATGCAGGAATATGGAGGCTCAGCCAGGAGGGGGGGTGTAGCAGCTAAGGATGCTGGTGATGAGCGGGAGCCCCATGCTGTTCTTCTCTGGTCAACTTGTGTCGCCGCGTCACCATGTGTCCGTCTCCAGGACTGAAAGCAGGTTCAAGCCAGGCTGCCACTCAGACAGCACCAGACAGCAGCTGGCGGTGAAGGTCACAGCTGCACCAGCCTAAGCAGGTTGCGCTGGGCATCTCTCCACAAAGCCCCACCCCCTCAAAGCTGTTGACTCCTCCCAGAACTCTGAACGCAGTGAACCCGGCTTATACTGACGACCTCTTCTGTGATCGCGCACAGCTCATGACCAACTGGAGGCATAGGAATGTGAGGACAGGAGCGACTGGGAAAACGTGAGTCTCAACCAAGCAGCCCGCTGTCAGCATCTCTCACAGCTCAGCCATCACACCAAACCTGCCGCACACTGTGTGCATGTGAACGGATACAGCTTTCAGTGTGTGGGGAGGGGTGTTAGCATCAAGGAGCCTAAAAGCCGAAACAGACAGGGTTCCGGACAGACTCCTATCACGAGCGATATGCCATTATCAGTGCTTACGTGGTTTTAATTTGAGGCCTTTTATCTCTTTTTCTGAAAATGAATTTATGGGCTAACTACAGCTGTTGGACAGGCACAGAGTTATGACGGGCCATAAATTATCTGTCATTTGCAGATGGAGGAAATGTCACTGGGTAATTGAACGCTGGCAGTGAATCAATATGGAGAATCGGCAGCAGGTCAGACCACATGTGAGGAGACGGGGGGGGGGGGGGTTCCCGTCTGCGTGAGTGTACACAAACACGCACCATTACACTTTATGGTAGGACAATGGGACCCACAGAACATCAATATTGACCTGGGAGCAGGTGACCTTTCACAGAGCACCTCCACTGCTTCCCCAGCAAACAGGAACATGTCTAATAATCACTCCCCATCCTTAAAAACAGCTCCCTCAACAAAAAAGGGCAATATTCAGCAACAAGAACAGCCACTTTGCGGTCACCATGGAAACCATATCAGGCGCTGTGTCACCGGCATCATGCAACGACGATTTTACGGGGGAAAAACACGAGTCTGCAGTTTTCCTGGAAGCTTCCGTGGGTCTCGCTGTCCTGTTGTGAGGAGGACGTGGCTTTCGGCGTGGGTCTTCCGACCGGCAGTCTGAGCACCGCCCTGAGCTTTTCAAACTGCTGCTATTTACAAACCCCTTTGTCGAGCCTCTGGCAGGGTGCAGATGTCTGCAGTCAACCCCACCCCCAACCCTGCGCCCCCCCACCAGCTTTTACCTCTTCCTGTAAAAAATAATGACATCAGCTCACAGAGGGCAAGCGTTAGCATTAGCATTAGCATTTTATTACAGCGGCAGAGATTTAGAGCGGAGGATATATCAGCGCTGAGCAGACAGAATTAGTTAACAATGCATTATCCCTCTTTATGGCGGCTGTAACTCTTCCCCGCAGAAGGGGGGACGGCGGGGAGGGAGAGGGAGGGGCCGGCGACTTTACGGCTTGGAGAGAGCGCACCACTGGGAGCAGGCCACAGGCTTAGCCCGCTGTACTCAGCACACAGCCCAGAATAACCCTTAGAAGATGGGCACTCGCAGGGCAGGTTTGGCATCCGACTGAAGGCAGCATGACCCCAGCAGTGTGGCACAGGATATGCCAGCCAGCGCCCCCTGTAGGGGGCCGCGTCAACATAACGCAGCTCGTTGACTGAAAGCCCTTAAATAAACACAGCCAGGCCCAGGGGGCACTAATCAGCACATGCATTTTTAATGGCTGTTCTTTTATTCATAAGACCTTTATTAAACATTTCACAGCAGTTTATAGAGGGACATCTGCAGAAGCATGAGAAAAGCTCCCCGTCTCTGGCCCAACAGAACCCGGAGATGCGCTCCATGGAGGCTCATGGGCTACAGCGACGGTGCTGATTACAGCTGATGCTGGGTGGTTGCTATGGTAATGGGCCGCTGTTCGGAAGGAGGCACAGTGTGAGGGAGACGGCCATGGCACTGCGGCGGGGGGACAGGCCGGCAGGGAAACATCCGGACGAGCGTTTGGGGCCTCGCCCCCAGCACCCCCTGCTGGTTCTCTGTCCTCTGTGACCCACACGTCTGACACACTAAGCTCACAGCTCGGGGCCCCAGACCCTGTGGTGGCTAATTTACGACCGAGCTTTGCATTCCGCTCAGCGTGACAGCTTTTTTTCTACAAAATTCCACAGGCGCCGAGAGGCCGGCAGACAACGCGAGCTGTGTTTGCTTCTATTTGGGCGTCGGATTACCCAGACCGGGACCAGCGCAGTGCGGATACACTGAGGACAGGCACACAGCGCTCCTGGGTGGGGGGGGGCGGAGGCGGCTGCCACAGCATTACTGAGCGTCACCGAGGCCAAATCACGACTCTTCATGGGATACGTGACCAGCAGAGCCGTTTCCCAGGCGACACAGGGTGAAGGCAAGCAGAAAAAGCAAGGTTGGGCCAATATCAGCCAGAGATGCCCCAGAAATGCAATCCCCCCCCCCCTCCTTTGAACCAGAGGCCAACCGCTGCTGCAAACAGTGCCCCAGCTTTCACCAGACCACGGTGCACTGGGGGGGGGGGGCAACCGCCAGCGAGCCCCGCAAACGGAACAGCTGCTGTAGCCTTGAGTAAAGCATTGAGCTCCGTCACCTGCTGGGGTGGGGGGGCAATTCTGCACTGGGCCCTTAACCCCCAAAAAATGCTCGAGGATGGTTGGCGGACGCTGTGCTCAGACCCAAAGCTTCACTTTCACCTGTGTGTGTGTGTGTGTGTCTTTAAAAAGCAGAGCATAATGGGATGTGAAACTCACACTGCAATGTACCTCTACTTGTACAAGTGGCAAATAAAGCTACATTTCAAACTCCAATTGGACCCCTCAGAAAAAGGGACAACACAAGATTAAAACCCAGAAAGTTTCCCTACGTTTGGCAAATAAGGCCCTCCTTTTACAGGTTAACCTCAGACCAAATTCATAAGACAGTCAGTTTGCTTCGACCACAGACATACCGAGGGGTAAATGGCTGGAGAGTATGGCACATGGAAAAGCCACACAAACAGTACGCGCAGGAGACAGTAAGCTGGCCTCCATCAAAGATATGCTTTCCCTCCATTTTGGCTTAACTGACCAAGGTCGCCCTCTACTGGTGCTTATAAGCAAACACTGCATATTCTTCAGCAGATTGAGTAAAAACCATGAAAACTGATCTTCATTTAAAAATGATACAGCAAACAGCAAATAGGCAGGAGACCAACAATAAGGAGTTTATACAGAAATATATACAATGTTCAACTGTTTACCATAAAGGAAATCTATCTGTATATTCAAGTCATAGAGCATTTAACCGTTAAAAAAGCACTAGACAACTGTAGAAACAGGACCGCACAGACAGATTTACAATGTTGAAAACTATTTACTAGGATTTGATACAAGACATATAAAATGCATGAAGGCTGGATGTGGTGCTCTACATACATCAACGCAGTGGGTTTTGTATCCACTAAGAGTATAAATGTATTAAAAAAATAAAAAGGTACTGAACACAGCACACGGAAGACAGGGACAGGATGGCGTCACATCACATGGTACAAAAAGACGAGTTCAAAGTGGCCGCATGGGGTAGCGACCCCGTGTTTGTCCAGAAACGGGGAGGGAGGGGGGGGGGCTGTAAGATTTCAAACTGTCACAGACCAGAACACTGCCCCAAGAGGTTGGAGCTGACCTTGTACAAACAGCGACAGTGGACATCGGCACAGACAGACTATAAAGCAGAGGAAACCGGCTCCGATGAAGCGCCATTAGCGAATGCTAATGTGCTAACGGCAGCTCAATGTACAGGAAGCGGGGCTGTGTGGGGTATGGGGGGAGGGGGGCGGCTCTGAACCCTATAAGCAAAGGTAGGTGTAACTGACAGGGCCCCACAAACCACACACTGCTGAGGTTTGCATACCTTAAGTTCTAAGTATGCCCCCTGCAGGTGACCACTCACCGCACTCTGCACTGCTGCTGTTGGCATAGTAACCAAGGCAGTTACGACTTACATGCTGATTGTCAAAGTTTCATCACTGCCAATACGAACATGACTGGCTCAACAAGAGGGAGCGAGACGGAAGCCTGTTTGGGCCAATAAACCAGCACCCCCACGTGGACCCCCGGTTCGGAGCTGAAGGTCTGAATTGCTTCTGCCCCGTTTGATATCACAAGACAAGCGAGTGCAGCTTGACCACTGTCACAGAAACTAAAACAACCTCCAGAGAAACACTAACCTCCTCCATGAGACGTCAGATTAAACGATGAGTCTCCACACGGATTGTTTTGCTCCTTTAACATAAAGGATGATACCCACTAAGAAATCTCGGCAAACACAATGGCGGGTACAACAGAGAAAGATGAGAGAGAGAAAACAAGAAAAGTGCGAGGGACTTCTCAAAGAACAAGTGAGCCCGGCCCTCCCGCCCCCAGAGCCACATGGGTACAGTAATTGAGACGGCCCCACACCCGGTGGCCACCGCACGTCTCCTCGCATCTGGGGGTGCCGTTTTTACCTCATTCACACAGAGAATCCTAACACTGACAAACTAACCTACTAATCTAATCAGGTGACCTGGCATGGACCAACCCCCACCCCCGGCTCACTGACACTGCTTCTTCAGACTGAGCCATTGAGGGGGCCTCCATCGCCAAGCTTGGTTTCCTGTTTTTATACAGTAATAAAAAGAAGTCTTTGGGTGGGGGGTGGGTGGGCAGGCAGGCGATGAGGGGGCGAGTCCGTCTTCAGGCCGGCCCCCACTCACACGCTCACAGCACCCTTCTCCTTCTTGTCCCCATCCTCGTGCCACGTCAGGCGCTCCTCATAGAAGGCGATGACGATCTGCGGACACTTCTGATTGGCCTCCTTGGCCAGCACTAAGTCAGCCTCGTCCGAGTCCTTCCTGCAAGGGGGCCGAGGGGAAGGACTCTCAGACTACAGGTGATCAGTGCTAACGGCGCTAATAGCAGCTAGCGGCCCATGTTCAACACTGCAAGATGGCAGGCGATCAGTGCTAACGATGCTAACTGCAGCTAGCGGCCCATGTTCAACACTGCAAGATGGCAGGCGATCAGTGCTAACGATGCTAACTGCAGCTAGGGGAAAAAACAGACATGCCTGCTGCTGGTGTGGTCTGTCAAACTGTGTGACTGTGGGACACTGACCATTTCATGAGAAACATGAGGTCACCGCAGGAGTCTGTGGCCCCAATGATCTTCTCTGGCTCCAGGCCTCTCTCAAATCCCCTTGCAATCAGAATTTCATCCTGAATGAGGGGGTTAAAAAGCGGTCACATCCCCTGCCATCCCCTTAGACCTCCCTAGAGGGCGCCGAATCACAGCATACCTCTTTCTTCTTCTTGGGCTTGCTGCTACCCTCCTCCTCAGCTGAGCTCCTCCTCTTGGAGGCGGTGCCATCCTTGGAGCGCACCCCCGACGAGCCGGTGCTGGTGGCTCGGGCCCCCCCTCCGCTGGACTTGCCATCTCCACCACCACTTTTCTTGTAGGTCTTCATGAACTCAGCTATGAGTTCAGGACAGTCTAGATTCTTTTCTGGTTCCCATGTATTGTGTTTCCTGCAAACACCAAGTCCCAGGAAGAGTCAGAGGGGTGCAGACATGGACAGGGGCAAAATGGGCTGCGTCTATCACCCCAGCTAACAGTCCTTTTCTACATTACATTCCCTTCAGTGCAGTAAATTCATTTATTCAAATTATATATATGACCTCAGTAGGTTCCATGACCACGTTTCTGTAGGCTTTCAAGAGGCTTAGCTGCCTTCGTAAATATACAATTTCCCCCCTGAATTCTCTGTCATAGCACTAACTCAGATGCATCAATATCCACACATCCCATACAGCAACCATGCTTAGAAAGAGGAAGACCACCTTACTCTGAGAAGCCTTTCCACTTTAAGAAGTACTCCACCCTGCCCTTCGCTATCCTGCGGTCCAGCACTTTCTCTACGACATACTCCTCCTCCTCAGAGGCTGATGATGCCTCATCTGGGCGTTGCTGGCTCTTCTTCCCCATGGTTCACAAGACTAAAGAGCAACGTGTAGCGTGAAGGACCCTCTAGCAAAGGAAGGGAAGATAAAAATGCTTGGCTATACAAATGGGGGGTGGGGGATAGAATGATTTAAGTTTTACTGACGCATTTCAACATTTGATACAGGCATGCAGACAGATGCAGTGTCCTTATACTTGTGCACATCTAACGGACATTTCAGAGTATCAACATCTACGACCATAAAGACAGTAGGACTGGGCATAATGCCCTAAAAATAATATCACAATATTGATATTTAATCACAATATTTAAAAAAGTAATCTAGAACAGTAAAATGGCAGGTTTTTCTGATTATAATGACTGAATTGTGTTACTAATACTTAGAGCATTGACAGGTATACTGATAAATGACACCAACAATAGACTGACACCTTGATGGAAGTCATGTAAAAATTATATTATAACTGTTTATTATGCAAGGAAACAAGCATGTCATGATACTCAGGATGCCGATTCTGATGACGATATAAATGTTCATAATCACTATACGATGTTTTATCGATATGTCGGCCAACCGTAAAACACAGCAACTGTTTCACACGGCAACTGATCATAACCCTATAGTAATTTGTGTATTTGTGTGCCCAGGATGCAGGGCAGGTTATCGGTGTGCTGGCCTGTTAGCAAAAGTAAAACCAACCGGGCTGATCTTTCTCTTCTGGCCACCTGCCCACATCATCCATCAGCTTTTCAAAACGACTGCTGATTACCAATAACTATATGAAATCAAGAGTGGGGTGAGTACTGCTTTGTTACATTTACCGCATTGTACTGTTCTGAGTTAGATAAGGAACACGATTGCAATGACTTTTCATTGTAAATTAAAGTTCCTT
Organism: Mormyrops attenuatus; assembly: GCA_026777985.1. Lineage (NCBI taxonomy): Eukaryota > Metazoa > Chordata > Actinopteri > Osteoglossiformes > Mormyridae > Mormyrops > Mormyrops attenuatus. The sequence goes on along the minus strand of JAODKC010000041.1, from coordinate 907,715 downwards.
TGTGCATTTTCGCAATAGCATTTGGTCTGTTACTTTGGCCTTGCCCACCTCCGAAAATGTGGTTTCTCTAAGGAAATAAAGATCTTTTTTTGGTCGCCTACATTAAGAACTTGTGCGGTGCATCTCAATCTGGCAGTTAGGAAGAACAAGGGAGGAAGAGGTTTTTTTCTGGTTTTATGTTACAACCACCCCTAGTGTAGCTGCCAGAGTGAAGATTAAGCAACATTGTCAGCACTGACTGTTTTAAGTCACCAGGTTGCTGCTACCTTGATTTAAATGGCCACAGTGGCTAACAATTCCAGCTATTTTTAAAGTTCCCAGCCTCCAGGATCAAAGGTTATTTTAAGGACCTGAATGTACTTACAAAACAAATCAGGTGCCTGATTAACAGAGAGATGAGTGCTGGATCAGATGCTTAGGGTCGCCAATGCAGAGCGAACAGCTTTCAGCTTCCCCCTAAAACAGATTAAACAGTCAGGTGGGCACAGCAATCGAGGTATCATTCTTCTGAGTTTCAGAGACATCATCGTGTCTTTTTCACTATACGGGAACGACTAAAACCCAGCATGTCCTATGAAAGCGGCTGGCAATGAACTGGGAAATATGTTGCCGTTTATTAACCAGTAATATAGTTGGTTGGTTAAAGGAGCGACTGAGAGACCCTGCCTATTTATAAAGTAGTGGACATGCAGCAAACGTGCTTCCGTATTCAAACATGAGTTACCGAAAAAGGACCAGCGATCACGCTGCTTTCCTAAAAGAAAATGCGTTAGTGTTTAAAAGCTACTATCTGTGGGCTATATTCTGGCCAGATGGTGTCACGGTGCTTCTTATTAAAGGGTAAATCCCGCCTTAGTGGCTGCAGCAAGTACAAGACCAAAATCCAAACAAGCACAGGATTGAGTACGCAGGGCGTGTGTATTCATGCACGTGTATGACAGGTACAATGTTGTTCGTTCAACAACTCAAGTTCCCCCTCAAAACAAACACATATGTATTGCAGTTTATAAAGATGAACCTCTTTCCATACAAACACGCATGGTAACCACCAAATCCCTCTCAGGAAGTTCCACCTCCAACTAAAATTGTGATTGGTTAGCACGAACCATCTGCCGCTCCATCTCAACCCATATAAGGCTCTGATTGGCCAGTCGGCCTGTCAAACATCCCCCATCTTTTTTTGTTCTCATCCCCAGCCGCTCCGCCGCATATAGCTACATATTCTGCCTTATTCTTTCAATTACCAACCAACGTGTAACGCATCGGTTTAATGCTCCGAAACCCATACGATATCTGCAACCTTACGTTGCAGCGCACTTTACATGGCATGCTGATCCGCCTGACCGTTTGACTCACCGTGCTGCGCCCGGTTCCCTCCTTGATTCCCTCCACCGCTGCAGTTACCGGCGCTCCGTATGTGCACGCGCCAAACGCACAATGATGGGCTGCGCACGCCCACGCGAACGCGCGTGTACACGTGCATACGTCCACACGCACGCACCAATGATCGCGTTGCCGCTCCGCCATTGTCTGTTGTTGACTGAAAAACGTGATCATACAGCTGCAAATTTTAGACAAGCATTATACTAATCAATAGCATGCTTCCGAACAGAGAATTACATGTCATGTACGGCATGGGCATCCTGTCTTCTATATCGTCTATTTTCATTCACTTTGAGAAACTATGTATTAAAGTTTACTAAAGGTTAATGAAAGTAACCTGTCATATTATAGACAGAGAGGTTGAATATCGTTTAAATGAAATTCAAACGAATAATTTTTGAGACCTGTATCTGTTTGTAAAATGTAACTGCGATTCCAAACACAAACCAAACAAGCTTTTTCGGCTGAACACTACTACTACTACTATTTCCCTCAAAACCAACCCCCCTGAACTCGTAAACTGACCTATCAGCGTTCACATGCACGGGAACATATTTGAAAGACGTAATATTAGTGGATCGATAAACAGTTAGGGGCGTAATTGATGAAGATTTTAACTAATCAGGTTTGACAAGGGTGCACCATGCTTGACACAGCGGGAATGACTAACCAATCGGAGTGCTCGATGGGCGGGCTTTCCCTTTCTACATAGCGTACAGCGTAGGTGACGAGCGATCTATTTTGCGTGAAGTAGGCGAGGTTGTCGGCACGGTAATTTTAACGCAAAATGTCGAAAGAGGTGAGTGTTAGCGCGGTCCCGTGTAATGGAGATTATTTACCAAGCATGGCGTGTTGTATATGTATGTTGAATCGAGGTGGCACTCGCGGACGCCTTTGTTGCCGGTCCGCCCGCAGGCGTAGTCGATGCGACGCCATTTTGATTTCGGGCCGTACTGTGCGTAGCCTGAAAACGCGGCTCCTTACGTTGAGCAAGTTCCGACCGCGGTTGCCCGCGCACCTCCTATGTTGAATGTGGCGGGGTTTTTTTTTTTGCTGATTTGCTGTTTAAATCGTTCCACGTGGCCATGCTGAGTACTGGCTGTCGGCGCCGTCTCTCTCCCTTGGCTGGGGCCATTGTTCCAGCCCGGCCCGTTTGTATGAGCCCTCCGTCGCCGGCTATGTGTCTCCACGAAGCGCGATAACTCTTAACCTCGTAGATGCATTGAACTGATCAACTGAGCGTTCGGAATGGTCCGAGGCTGCTCCCAGGCTACTTTAACGCGACTCCGTTCCTTCCTCAGGCACCCCGAGAACCCGAGCAACTCCGTAAGCTTTTCATCGGAGGCCTGAGCTTTGAGACCACCGACGAGAGCCTGCGGGAGCATTTCGAGCAATGGGGGACCCTTACAGACTGTGTGGTGAGTGGCGCCTCCATCAGGCGGCGTTTGCATGCTTTGGGGACCCGACTGTACGTTAAGACCGTTTTGACACTTTTCTTTGTGTAGGTGATGAGGGATCCAAACACAAAGAGGTCCAGGGGGTTTGGGTTCGTCACCTACTCTTCTGTGAACGAGGTCAACGCGGCTATGGAGGCACGTCCACACAAAGTGGATGGCAGAGTGGTGGAGCCCAAGAGGGCAGTTTCCAGAGAGGTGGGTTCCGGGGCAGCCAAACCTGGGGGTGCTGTGTGCGTGGGTGTGGATTAGGGGCTGCAGTGAGCTTTATCCCCTGCACCCCTCAGGATTCAAGTAGACCGGGTGCCCACATGACCGTCAAGAAGATCTTTGTGGGCGGGATCAAAGAGGATACTGAGGAGCACCACCTGCGGGATTACTTCGAGCAATTCGGCAAGATCGAGGTCATCGAGATCATGACAGACAGAGCGAGTGGCAAGAAGAGGGGCTTCGCCTTTGTTACGTTTGACGACCACGACTCTGTGGACAGGATAGTCAGTGAGTGCCACGAGCCCACCCGTATAGTGGGGGTCTTCACGCCGACTCTTTCAAATACTCAAATACCGCCTGTGAATGTGCCCTTTTACAGTCCAGAAATACCACACCGTGAACGGCCATAACTGTGAGGTGCGGAAGGCGCTCTCGAAGCAAGAGATGGCCAGCTCCGGGATAAGCATGAGGGGTAAGATACGGCCCCCGTAGGCCCACTGCATTCTGTCCGATCTTATTTTGAGCTCACCTTATTATTCTCCTTTCTGCTCCCAGGCCGTGGGGGTGGTGCTGGTAATTTTGGCAGAGGTGGGGGTTACGGAGGTAACGACTTTGGTCGGGATGGTTACTTCGGTGGCCGTGGTATGTCCTCAGGCCGCCGCAGTTTGTGTTACACTTTCTGACCCCACTCCGTATTTGGGCACATTGACCTGATTGCGGTTCCCCCTCCCCCAGGTGGCCGCGGCAGCTATGGCGGTGGAGATGGATACAATGGCTTTGGCGGAGATGGTGAGCTTGGTCTTGCTCTCTGCTGAGTTACTGTGATACTATGAGATGGCAGGTGTCTGATGTTGCCGTGGATCTCTCAGGTGGTTACAACAGCGGCCCCGGCTACGGCGGCAACCGGGGCTATGGCGGAGGCCCGGGATATGGTAACCAGGGCGGGTATGGCGGAAACGGGGGATACGACAACTACAATAACGGAGGAGGGAACTTTGGTGGCGGTGAGTGATGCTGGGAGTCGCCCTTGGGGAGCTGTCCGGGCTAAGCTAATGTTTGCTTAGTGCTTAGCTGCCACTGGCCCGGCCTGACCTGTCTGTACTACACAGGAAACTTTGGGGGCAGCAATTACAACGACTTCGGCAACTACAACAGCCAGGGCTCCTCTAATTATGGCCCCATGAAAGGAGGCGGCAATTTTGGGGGCAGGAACAGCGGTCCGTATGGCGGTAGGTCCCTCACGAGCTCAGCTCCGGTCGGGAGACTGTGCTCGTCTGCAGTAGCTTAACCAGCTGCCCTCTATAGGTGGCTATGGTGGGTCCAGTGGTGGTGGTGGTGGTGGCGGAGGCGGTGGCGGTGGTTATGGAAGCAGCTCTGGCCGGAGGTTCTAGGTGATCTGGAGGTAAGTGGGCCACACCATCTCCCTCTGGCTAGCAGATGCACGCTTGCACATGACTGCGGTCAGGGGTCTTTGCCAAAGACTGTCACTCACTGATAGCTAGGAGTAAACTTGGGCAACCACTTTGATTTGCAATATGAAACTTTTTTCCAAATGGTTAAAGCTAGCATAGATGTGACCCTCGATCGGCTGCAACGAGTGACTGACACTTAACAGAATGAGTTGAGGCTGTTGCTTATTGAAGATCTGATGACTTCAGTGCCCAGTTTAACGATGTTGTTCCATATTGTTCAACAGGACTCAGTACTTAGAAGGCAGCGAGGGAAGGGACAGGCGAAATGCAGGTTAAACCATAGATCTGCTCAGCCAGACTCCTCTGGCTGCTTACAGCGGTCTCACCAAGTCACGTGCAATAGCCAGAGCTCATGTGTGTCTGCTGTCAAGCAGCATTTTTATAGTTGCTATTTGTTTCTGTGAAAAGTAAGCATTCCAATACGTTTTTAAATGTAGACCCTTTTTTGTTTGGCACCCCTTGTGGTGGTTTTAATGTAACTGCAACCAATCAAGTCGAAATAAACCATCTTTCCGTTTTTTTATGAGTTGTGCGTTCTTGTATTTATGGCTGTGAGGTTGTGATCTCATGTCTGCCATGGCTCTAGTTGGTTTGCACAGTCCATCCAGGCAGCGCTGTCAGGTGTCCTACAGTGATCCATAGACTCCGCTGTCACCATGGCTGAGCTCAGAGGAAAGTGTAGGCATGACCTTTGGCATTTCTGCTCTAGTTTGGCGGTCAGCTTCATGCAAGGGGAGAGCTGGACCCTGTTCTGCCTGGCCAGTAGGGGTCACGTTCTACCTTCCATGACAGCTACAAGCCCATGGGATCATGGATGCCTGAGCTTGCCCCCCCCTCCCCCCAACAGAGTAGCTCTCATAATTGCCGACTCTTTCCACACTGCTTATGCTGGGGAGGAGAAGGGGCTGACAGTGTCCGTAATCTGAACATCGGTGCCCAAAGCGCGTGTGGAGCCTGCATCAGCTGCTCATATGAGGACAGAGTTGTGGGGAGGTCTAGATCCGCGTGGAGGTCTAGATCCGCTGACCACATCAGCAGCTGCAGGAGAGACGAGCATGCAGAGTGTAGCCATGGAAACCAGCTGAGGGACAGAAGGGGACCGAGACAGGGGACAGCGGGTCCCCCAGACTAGGAGGCAGGAGCTGCAGAGGGTTATTGCTAGGTAAGAACAGATTCTGCCTGCTTTCCAAGGTCGTTACCCTGAAATTGCTATGTTCCTTCAGTCAGCTGTTCATCCAAATGGGCCGGATTCAGTTACTAAAGGCCTTTGACAGGGACCTGGTCTCCTGAGGGCGGAAACGCCCCTGTAATGTGCCCCTCATTCTGCTTCATCCAATCACACTCTCCGCTTGGATGTCTGCCTCATAAATCCACATCATATCCTGTTTCCAGGTGTTGGAGCTTGTAAAGTGACTTACCAGCTAGTGGTGGCATGCTGCTCTCACTGGGGACAGCTATAGCAAGTCCATCTTACTATAACTCAGTGTTTGGAAGCTCCCCGTTTAAGTTTAAATGTATGTATGTATTCTATCTGTTTTGTTTTTGGTGCCCTTGTTTATGCTTGAATGTTAGGTCACTAACATCTGTTCTTTTCCTAACATCATTATAGGACATTTTGAGAAGCTGTCTCAGGGTGTGACAACGTGACAAATGTACAGGTAAGTTGGCGTCAACTACTGTAGGCCAAATTTCCAGTAAATACACTTTGTTTTTGGTGGTGGCATATTCGTCCTTAAGAGTGACGCAGTCCCCAGTAGTTGCTTATGTTGTACGACGCTGAAACTCCTTTCTTGCAGGTCCATCTTAAAGTGGAAGATTTTTTATTTTTTTAACACTAAAGGCTGCTGGTACAGCCCTATTTGTAAGTTTGTTTTCCCAATAAAAATCAGACCAGACTCTGTGCTTGGTGCTTTTTCTTTGTGGACCAGCCCAGTTCTTACATTTTGACCTGAACCTGTTGGTCTTTTGCAAAGTAATTAGCAGTTAACAGCTTAGCAAACTAGATGGTGCCTATTTAAAGCATATAAGATTTATACAAAATGTATCAAAGGTTTAAAAAAAAAAAAAAAAAAAAAAAAAAAAAGGGTGGGGTTTCCAGGGTATGTAGATTCGAGACCAAAGACAGTTGTTCTTTGCATCTGGACTTCTAGATCTCAAATGAGAGGCTTTCAGTTGCAGTTACAATAGAACAACCCTGCAACCTCCGGAATGACAATGAATTGGTCTTGAGTCAGACTGTTTAATGATACTAAATTCCTCAAAAAACCCTGACCTATAAAACTTCACTTAAATGTCCAGAGATCAGTCTCCTGCCTCTGCCGCATTACGAGACACCAGGAAAATGCTGCCATCGTTAGCTTGCTGCATGGAGTAGTGTTCCAGCGAGTACGGCAGGCCCTCCTCGTCTCGGAGTTGAGAGAACACCTCAGCGTAAAGGTCAGAGAGGTGCCGCCGGGCCAGGGCCAGGCTGTGCTGGAACTCTGCCCCCTCCCTGATTAGGTGGTCCTTCTGCACCCGTAGCTGGCTCAGTTCCCCCTCCAGGTGCACGATGTTCTCCAGCTTGCGCTTGCGGCAGTTCTGCGCCGCCACCTTGTTTTTGCCTCGCCGGCGAATGTCCCGGACTAGCGTGAGCTGGGCGTCGCTCAGCGTGTACTGCGCCAGCAGCTCGTTGAAGTCGTCCACCGGCAGATTGATGATCCTTTCCAGTGGGAATGGGATCTTGAGTGCCAGGGCCCTCCGCTCGTCTCTGCTCAGGGGGCTATCTCCTCTGGGTGGCGCCACCGATGTTCCCGCCATGTTCTTTTGCTTGCCGTAAGGGGTCCGGCAGGAAGTGCCTCGGTTGCCTAACAAACCGGGTCCATTGAGGTGCAAGTCGTGGAGGCCAGGTGCCAGAATTTGGTGTTTCAAGGAGCTGGGCTGCACTAGCCGTTGGTGTTGGATCATGGGGTAGTTATCTGATACTGGGTAATAAGAAGAGGAGGCTGGAGGGAAGGGGTAGCTACTTACAGGATGCTGATACTCCATTGGGTAATAGAGGTCAGGTCTTACCCTGCAGTGCTCCGCCATGTTCTCCAGGGACTCCCTGTCACCATAGCCTTGAGTGACCTCGCTTCCGACATAGGCAGTACCACCTGTCACCATGTTCCCTGGTGACGCTAGTGGAGGGGTGGAGCCCAGCGACAAACCTGAGTCCGATTCGAGGTCATCGGGGGCGCTTTGCAGTTTGGAAGTTTCTCTGTGGCCCGGTGCCAGCCGCACCTGAGCACTGCCCATGCCATCCAGCCTTGGGGGCCCGCTGCTGGCCCCAGCGAAGCTCAAGTGGTCCAGCAGATTCATCAGCGGTGACTGTAGAGCATTTTGGTTTGGAAGCCCCCTGGTGGTCGTGTGGAGTGCTGGGCGCTCGTTCAGTATTTCCATGCTGCTCCCCAAGCGCTGGCAAGAGGGCATGGTGTCAGGGAAAGAGCCATCATAGGTGGTGACGGGGCCTGGCCCGCAGATGGGAAGGAGGGGCTCTGCTGGGGGCTGGCTTATCCCAAAGGTCCCCATGGTCACTGCCGGCTCAACTGGGTGGTAGGAGCTGGACTCAAACTGGTGTTCACTGGGAGTCTCAAACTCCTGCAAGGATGTAGAAAGACAATGAAATAAGGAGAGAGAAGGCAACGCTATCCACCCAACACCTAATTTTAGCAACAGAGCCAGCAGTGTTTACCGCCACTCAAAGCACGCATTTTCATGGGCCCCCTGTTGGCCACAAACAGTCATTACATGTAGGAGATGCTGAAGCAATGTGTTCTGCTAACCAACTAGCTAGCTACGATCTTCTGACTGTATTCACTAGCTATTTATTTAATTGACAAATGAAAGTTTTAAACCTTGCATTGCATCTGACAGTTAAAGGTTTTTTTCCCCGAGACACTGGGACGGGTGCCCAGAGCCCGGTTTCCCGGCGTCAGTCTTTTTCCGTTTTTAAGGCCGAATTGTTGATTGATTAGTCTAGCTTGATTTATTGGTGTAATGAATCCATCATTCAAATAACTTTAAACCAGGAGGTGTTCGCTGAGGGCACAGTCATTCTTATTATAATGAACAATTATATAAAAGCTCGATCCATCTGTAATTTATAAATAAATGGAACACGAAAGATTTTATTTGAACGGACCGATTCCACTTCTAAATGAAATCAGAAACGATTCATTGTAAAATTTGTCGGATACTATTTTAAGGGATACATTTACATAAGGGATTACTCTACATTTTTTTTCATCAGTATGCAACATGCTGCCATGGGCATATATAATAATCTCCACAAACGCCGTTGGTACCAGAATTGTCTGGTATCATGATATATTCATAGGTCTATTATAGCAACAACGGGTAAACAACGGTTATTTCTTCAAATAGCTGCTTTAGTGGGTTTCATTAGACACAACAACAGAGATACCGGGAATCAAAACCATTAGGGTGATTCTTGTTAAAACACTTTCTGGAAATATCTACAGAATCATCCCAATGTCTTGAATACCAACTTTGATATTATTCTAAATACATTAATGCCCCTTGAACACTATTTCGAAGAGAAAACAAACGTAGACCTATTACTAAACAGATACAGAGCTGTCCCATGTTGGCAGGTGTCCTATTTTAACAATACACACCCTGATAAACATATGTAGAACACTCTATGGGAATTCCATATAAAAGTGTTAATGTTACGTTTATATTTTAATGTTAATACACACGTGGACATCTCTGAGTGGGATGTTTCAGACAGACTACAACACAGGCATTTAAGAGCTCTAGAAAACAGACGTATTCACTTCGCATTAAAGGTACATCAAGTGGGTCTAAATAACAGTAAATATTTTTACTTTCCAGTAAAACCTTTGGTCAAATTTACATAAGCTAATGTCTGGGCGAAGCAGTTAGTGTGTTGCAGACTGCTGTGTACACTGAGATGTAATTACAGTATGACACTGGCACACTGCAGCTGCGGCTTTCGAAACAGAAGATTAAACTAAATGAAGTGCAGTAATTAAGTAAATGGTGTCGTCAATTTGGCGCTAATAGTCAGGTAACCAAATAATCAGCTGCGTCCTTATAAATGCATGAAAATATTGTTTCTTTCGAAACAAGCGTTAACTCAGACATGGGAAAATAATAACAACGACGGCCAGGTGTTTCATTTATCGTTTATTTTACAATTAAGGTTTAATTAAAGAGAAGATTCTTGTCTTAGATCGGAATCATTTGATTCTGGTCTTCATTCCAGGGATTGTACAATAACTTCCGCAAGACCTATTCACGCAATCCTGCTAATTATAGACATTTAAAACAGTCATTTTTCCCCTTACAGTTGATCGGAGAGTCGCATTACTAAATGCACAATCGCACTAATGATATTAAATGCATCAGCGCTGCATTTTTTTTTGATCCCGATGTGGAGGTAAAGCGACTGGTTTGACAATGTCTCATCTTTCCGAGGAGAGCAGCTACAGCTTTCAACAATTTACTGCCGTTTTACTTCCATGTTAGAATTTGGGGAGGGAACCCAGGTTGCAGCCATAATGGAGGCAGATGAATAATTAAGAATAAGACATATTATGTATTACGGTGGCGAAGCAGAGTGAATTAGTGAGATCCCCTCTACCCAGTCACCTGTTGGATGCCCCCCCCCCCAGCTTGAGCAACTGTGCTCAGGTTTCTCCAGGACACAGATGGCCATTGTGCGGAGCATGCTATCTGCATGCTCAGACCCTCCCCCCCTTTCATCCTCCTGTCAGTGTATTGGCCCTTTGTTGTACAGTTTACCTGAGTTTGCTCCGGGGCCATTTAAGTATTAGTCAGAAGCATAACATCTAATTATGCCTACCTGTCATTTGAAAGGCCTTTAAAGTGCAGCAGGCACTCACAACTATACACATATTCACAGTTTGCGACACGTGTTTGGTGTGCGAAGCAAATCATTTCACGTTGCTTTCACACTAGTGGCCAAAATTGTGGAAACACTTCCAATTTTTACAGATTGTACAACTTTATTCCAGTTACTCCAGTTACTTATTTAATCGTCCACTGTATGATATTTGTAAGCATTCTTTGATGTTTAGAAACATGTCCGCCAATATTCCTGTAGTAATTCTTAAAGCGTAGTGGCAAAAATGCTTGGTGTTTCCACAATTTTGGCCACTAGTGTATTTCAGGTGGAAGCTGCTGGGAGCTGAAGCAGGCTGGCAAGCTGAAGCTAATAACGAGATTGTGGTAATAAACCTCTGTGATGGACATAAGCTCCTGCCAGGTCAAGTCCATCTCTGCATCATGGGGGTTCCGCTGTGGACGGCATCCAGGGGTGAATAGCGGCACCGCCCCTCCACCATGAAGCCTTCCTGGCACGGCCAGCCCCTGATGGAGAAGACGAATGTTCCAGGACTGAGCCTTTAATCTCAAGACAGAACAGAAGTACAGAAATGCCATCTCGTAGTGAACGTCAGGGGACGTGCTCACGAGCCTGAATCACCTGCGACTCAATGAACAAAGCGTTTGATTGGCTGTGAATGATAATCCCCACACCAAGCTCCTCCCCCAACAAACCCCCCGCCCCCCCGCTGCCGATGCTTACCTCACAGCCCCCCCGCTGCCGTAGGACACAGTTGGCTGCTGCACACATTCAGAGCTGGGCCTTGGGGCAAACACGTGTTCTGGAGGGGCAGACAGGACTGAACAATCACCATACAGCAAAGTCATCATACTCACCAGCCTGTCATCCAATCACTAGGCTTTTGACCAATCAGCAAACAGCAAGGCCATTATACTCATACTCACTAGCCTTTCTGCCAATCACTACACAGCAAAGTCATTATACTTCATACTCACTAGCCTTTCAACCAATCAACAAACAGCAAGGCCATTATACTAATACTCACTAACCTTTCAACCAATCACTACACAGCAAAGTCATTATACTCATACTCACTAGCCTTTCAACGAATCACCATACAGTAATGCCATTATGCCTCATACTCATATAGTGATGATTCTGTCTAATGTTATCAGGTCTGCACTACACATTTAACAGCTTCCCCACCAATCAGCATGCAGTAAACACACTATACCAGTGACGCACCATACATGCCATGCAGCTGCAGTTGGGAAAGTGGCATTAAACAGTGCCGGGCAGCCTTTAAGGCACTGGCTGTTTTCCCGGGACGCGGCTTCAATATGCTGCCCTCCACCTCCTCTGGGCCCCTGTTCTGCCTGCTCCATGTTTGTGCTCCCAGGACACAGTTCTGCAGTTCCGTTACGCGGCAACTCCTATCAGCCGTGCTGCGGCCACACTCTGCCCCCTGCTGATAAGCCAATCTTCCGGCAGCCAGAAGGCGGCTCTGTGTGCCAGGGCAGGGCCTGAACACTGCTCCTGTGCACTGGGCCTGCAGGCCGGCCCCACAGCCACTGCCCCCTCCCTGAGCTGGAATCGCTCACACCTACATACACACATTCAGTATGTATATGTCGTCTTTTACCCTGTGCAATCACATTACATTGCCACTCTTTTATCCAATGCATCATTATATTAAGCATGCTTTTTTGAGGGTCAGATATTCCTTGGAGCAACTGGAGGTTAAGGGCCTTGCTCAGGGGTCTGGTGGTGACATCACTTTGCCGACCTGAGGATTTGAACCAGCAACCTTCCAATCACAGGCACCACCCTCTGTCACCCATGGTAGACTGGCTTTGGTCTGTAGAAGGTTCCCAACCCATTTACTGTACAGCTATGAAAAAAAAGCATTGAAGACACATGTTTGCTTAAGATGTGGGATGGACAGGATGAGTCTGGTAAGAACAGCAGCTTGGGCTGTTTGTGAGGAATGAATGCAGGTTTAGCGTAAGATGCTGCCTGGACTGTCAGTGTCCTTCAGATTTTGCAATTGTGAAATTTGTGAAATTTACACTGCATCACACAGAAGTCGAGCGCGCACTCTCTGCATTGTGTTACAAGAAGTGGCTCTGATGACCCGTTTTGCTTTTCTTTAAAGAGGCTGATCTATGTTGCTCGTACAGGCCAGTGGGCCCCGAGCCGCCCCACTCGGGGGAATCTTTCCCGTGCTGTGAGCACTGCCGCCCCACGGCACTCTGGGATTGGCATTGTACCCTTTGATATCCAGGCTGCTTCTCTACACAGAGCGACAGAGCAGCTTGTTAACATATTTATGTTCCTCTGTACACATGTGTGTGTCCCCGCCCCCCGTGGGGAGCTCTCCTCGACCGTTTCCTCTGGGGCGGAGCGCAGAACCCAGGCACAGCAGGTCTGTTTCGTCACCATGTGTTGCAAGGCAGCAGGCAGAGTGTGGGGAGAGAGGGCACCCTAACCGGGGAGGTCCAGGAGTACAGCTCTGTGGGGGGGGGCAGCCAGCCTGGATCCCTCACAGCAGCCTACTAAAGAGCCCCCTAGACACCTTTTAAAAAGCTATCAGAGGTCTGCAGACTCGCCACCAGTAATGCATACATACTATGCTTGAAACATATCCCTCCACTTGCACCAGTGAATTATTATTAGTATTTTTTTCTCGGCACTCAGTTTTAAGGACAGTTAAACTTTTCAAATGATAAAATTACACGTTTTTATAAGAATGACTTTTGGGTATTAGAGTTTTTATATATGCATTTCATATATAGTCAGTGTGTTCTTTGTTTGAAAGCCTAGTGACTCTAACCAAGATGAGCAGTCAGATGATGGACAGTATTTTAAGTGTAAATGTAATGGCTCATTAAGTAAATTTCAGCCAAATTGAAAAAGTTGTAGAGCCACAGAATAAAGACATTAATGTTAAACTATTTTAAAGTTAATATTTTACTGTACTGATATGTGTCTGTATGTTTTATTACTTAAAACAAATTATTGTTGTAATATCCTAGCCAAGGCAATGGGATGAGACTAAGTTTGACATCAAAAGTAAAAAAGGAGTACTTTCTGAAAGCTGACAGAATTCAAAAAGTTATGCGCCTTTCATCAGGACTTGTTTGAGGTTCGAGCAACAACAAAACACGCCGAATGTCCGTGAGGCCCTGGGACGGGGCCGACAGCAGGACATCGACATTCACTTTACAATCCCAAAATTTAAATGTTATGTTTAAATCCAAGGTGGCCGACTGCAGACAGCTATAAGTTATGTATTACATTTTAACTTAGCTAACATCATCTCGTCGCAAAGCGTTATTCTGTCATTCTGAAAGTTCCCTTAGGTTGAGGCTAACAGCTGAAGGTGCATCTACATGTGCATTCATTACGTTTTAAGCACAAGAAAGTAGCAGCACTGTCAAATTCGCAGCTCTGACCCCCCCGGACGACGGCTCCACGCATCCCCTGTGGCCGGAGCAGGCGCCGGCTCTCTCGCAGATGGGCACGGAGCGAGGCGGCAGCAGCATACCTGAGCTACATCTGCGTGCTCCGTCTGCTGCTGACCTGTCAGGCGGGTCCTCAGATGCAGCCCATAATCCCTTTGGAGCGGCTGGGGGAACTGCCAAACGAGAACTGCTCGCTGTCAGTGTTGCTGGAAACCAGTGGAGCTCAAAGTGCCTCTAACTGGTGCTTAAGTCCCAGGACCGCATGTGCTCTCCTGCTCCCTCCCTCCCTCTCTCTCTCTCTCTCTCTCTCTCTCTCCCTCTATCTCCCCCTCTAACTCCCTCTCTCTCCTCTCTCTCTATCTCCCTGTCCCTCTCTCTCTCTCTCTCTCTCTCAGTCAATCTACACAAACTGCCTGGCTGTGCAGTGTGTCCCTGTTCTCCTGTGCGTCTCAAGGTTCAAGCCTCTTCCTCCTTAACCACCAAGCCGCATCTCGTGTCTTGTGCAAACCACAAACAGAGACGTGTGTCCTTTATTTAACCACGGCCCTCACTCTGCCCCCCGCCACCCCCTTACTCTTTGCCTCCTTCACTTGTAACTGTAAGGAAGCAAAGAGGAGCAGGAGGCAGATGGTAGGAGAGCTTCTCTGCCATCACCTGCCCTCTGTAAGTCTGTCGGCATCTATCTCACCTGTTCTTGACACTTCGTCATTTTGGGTCCAGGTCCTTTTGACCCCAAAAGATTGTGGGGGACGCACAGCCCCCCGAATATATGACGCAGGTATGATCAGGGGCCCCAGGAGTTAAAGTGGGCCCGGGAGCTGGTGGGGGGTGCACAGTGGGACTGGAATGCACACCTCCCAGCCATAAGAAAGGCCGCTTTGTTCCTTTATCTGGCAGGGCAGTCTGGTGGGGGTGAGCGGAGCATGTCTTACATTGCAGGTATCCATCAGAGCCCTCCGCTGCTCCCCCTGCCCAGCACAGGTATCTACGTGAGATGTTGGGGGGGTGGTGTCCCAGCTCTGGGTGGGGTGGGGGCCACCGTCTCTGGCCCACCACAGGTGACACCACTCTCATGTTACACCTGCAGGCTCCTCCTCAGAACACCTGAACCAAATCACCAGCTGTCCGGGCTGTATGATCTCCAGAGGCGTGTGCAGGACGAGCGGCCGTGTGCAAACATTACCCCCATGTTGGTCAGCTTCCCTGAATACGGGGTATGGATGAAGGAAGGTGATGCATACATACATGTACATAGGGTTTATTTACAAATCAGGGTCTGGAGCAATTGGTGACATCACCCTGCTGACCCTGGGATTTGAACTGGCATCCTTCTGATCACAGGCACACCCTCTCCCTGGATAGAGCTGCAGCCAAGGCCCAGGAAAGCCCCCTCCCCCCAGCCGGCTCCGTAACCACGCTGCTGCTGTTTCCTTTTGGTCAGGTGGGTGGCTGACAGAGCGCGAGTGGTGGGTATCTACCAGGAATCAGAAAGGGAACTTCCCAGATTCCCACCCCCTCGCCCCCCACCCCACCTAAAGCTGGCGTAGCGGCTCTGTTATTCCTCAGGCCGCAGAGGTTTCTGAAATGCCCGTCATGTGACCCGACGCCCACTCTCTCTTTGTCTCTCTCTGTCCCAGAGTGGCTTTCCGCCGGCTCCCTAATTTCACCCTTCCCCCCACCTCCTGTTACCCATGGCCCTGTCCCCTCCCACTCCTCCATGTTTTTATTTATATCCCTTGCCCTCTGCTCCTGCTCTCTTTCTTTCTGGAACCTTCCCACCTGGACCCCCTGCTCTTTCCCTGGCCCTTGCTTCTCCACAGGGCCCAACCCTCTCTGTCTGTACAGGACGGTCCCCCCCACCCCTGGGCTGCTTCATGGCCTGTGGAAAGAAATGGAGAGTGGAGGAAAACAAAATGCTTTGCTCTGAAAAGGGCAGCCGGGCTGTGCTCCTGCGAGGATTCGCTGCTATGGTCTGTGGTCGCATGTAGAATGTGATTACAGACAGTGGCTGCTAGGAAATCCGTTTTGAAAGACTTGGCCCTGCAAGGGCCAACACCAGTGCCTTCGCGCAAACATGCGTCCGTGCATTTTATCTGCATGCATGCCTGTGACCTAAACATCCATGCGTGAGTGGGCAAAGGCCGGATGGCAGCGTCTGTGCGCCTGGTTGCACAGGCGAGTGCATACTTGCAGGCATGTGTGTGCCCCATGCCATTGTGCAATGCTGCAGGGATGGGGGCCATGGCCCGGCAAAAGCGGGGGCCCAGACCTGCCGGGCGGCTCCTGACAGAAACCACAGCAGTTAGCAGCTCCCTGCATGCGTGGCCAGAGTCGCATTTATCAGCACACTACAGCACTTCCGCCGCCCAGCCCCCTCCACTCCCCTCCTGCAGACGCCCCGCCAGGGAGCCTCAGGTTGCACCCTGACTGTGAGCATGCTGGAAGTACTGCTCCTAGGATGAACGCAGGGCCCCACAGGGCCCCTGGGGGTGTGTGAGCGCCAGGGGTCCTTACTGAAAGCTGTATGGGGAGCCTGGACACATCTGGTTGTGTAACATTCAGACAATCAGTGAATCTAATCGCACAGCTTATTGAGACATTTCTGATGTATAGTGCGCAATAATACTGGTGCAGAAGTTCCTCCTTCACTGTTTACCAGGTGGAGGGTTTCAGTGATGACAAACATTTTTCTCAACTGTAGCAAGAAACTGCCATGACACAAGAATGCCAATGGTGGCATTTAAGGGTGTGGGCTGCTAATCTCGCACCATCGGCTCAGGACTGTGCGGTCCAACACATAGTGTGCAGATGTTAAGCAGCTTTTACTTCTGGCTGCTTTGTGTTTGACACTGATCATCTGCCCAACCACACATCCTACCCCCTCCATGGATGGCCCCCTTACCGTGGTGGAAGGGTCTGTATGTCTAGGTGGACTTAGGTGAGAGCCAGACTGATAGCCATTGAAATGACCTTCATGATGGATAATATATAGGATCCAGACACCTTTACCTGAGCAGCGATATCAGGGCCCCACCCCTGGAATCAGGCCTGGGGAGCGAGCTCATCTGGGAGAGCCTGATGGTCGGGCCTGCACCCATGGGACTCAGCTGGGTATAGCCTGAAAGAGATACATGGATCTGCCTTCCTGTGGGCCCACCACCAGAAGGGGGAGCCATGGAGCGCTAATGCATTGTGTTTCAGGTGGCATTCAAAGGCAGGGGACTGATCCCCAGATACTGAAACTGGCTTTAGGAACATGGAACGTAATCTCTGTGGTGGGAAAGGAGTCTGAACTGATACAGGAAGTAGAGAGATACCGATTAGACATAGTCGGGCTCACCTCAACACACAGCACAGGCGCTGGAACCAAACTCCTGGAGAGGGGCTGAACTCTAATCCAAACTGGAGTTGCCCATGGTGAGAGGCGCCAGGCAGGGGTGGGTCTACTTATAGCCCCCTGGTTCAGGGGACTGGCTCTGACTGTTGTCTGTGTGTACGCACTGGATACCAGTCCAAAGTATCCAGCCATCGTGGAGACCTTAGATGGGGTGCAGGAAGGTTCTTCTTCTTGGGACTCTATTATTTTGCTGGGGGACTTTAACGCTCATGTAGGTAATGACAGTGAAACCTGGAAGGGTGTGATCGGGAGACGATGGTGGCACAGGAGGTAGTGCTGTTGTTCGGCAACCGGAGGGTTGCAGATTCGAGCCCTGGTTCCTCTTGACCCCATCAAAGTGTTCTTGAGCAAGACACTGAACCCCAAATTGTTCCTGGTCAGCAGGTTGGTGCCTTGCATGGCAGCCTCTGCCACCAGTGTATGTGTGGATGGGTGAATGTGAGGCATAAATTGTAAAGTGCTTTGAGTACTCGTAGGAGTAGAAAAGTGCTATATAAATGCAGTCCATTTGCCATTGGGAGGAATGGCCTGCCTAATTGTAATCTGAGTAGTAATCAATTATTTGATCTTCTGTGCTAATCATAGTCTATCCATAATGAACACCCTGTTTGAGCATAAGGGTGTTCATACATGCATCTGGCACCAGAGTACCCTAGGAACATTTTGAGGACCTCCTGAATCCTGCAGACACACCATCCTTTGAGGAAGAACAGTCGGAGGGCTTACCCATCACGAGGGATGAGGTTACTGCTGTGGTCAAAAAACTCTTTGGTGATAAGGCTCCAGGAGTGGATGAGATTCACCCTGTGTACCTGAAGTCTCTTGGTGCTGTTGGGCTGTCTTGGCTGACACACATCTTCAGCATTGCATGGAGTTCTGCCATTCCAGTGCCTTTGATTTGGTAGACTGCGGTGGTCATCCAGTCTTTAAGAATGAGGACAGGGGGGCGTGTTCCAGCTTCAGGGGGATCACACTCCTCAGCCTCCGTGGGGAGGCCTAGACCAGGGCACTGGAGAGGAGGAGGTTCAGATCCAGGATGGAATCCTCTGTTGCCAGGTGCACTTACGAACACTCGCTACCTTTTTAAAACAACAGCTCATCTAACAAATAAGGCTGAACCTCTGCTACTGAGTCATTTCAGTAGTGAACATTTTATGAACTTCTTTAATGACTAAATTACAAATATTAGGCTTCAAACATATTCAAATGGCTCACAATTAACTCCAATGCAAACAGAACGTGAATACACCCTCGATGTTTTTGAATTAATTAATGAACAAATGCTAAAAACTATTATAACTAAGATCAAACCAACCTCTTGTCCACTGGACCCAGTCGGCTCTAAGCTTCTTAAAGAATCCCTGGGAGTCCTGGCAGGACCCATAACTGCTATAATGCATGTCTTCCTGTCCTCAGGTGATGAATCTGACCATTTAAAGTAGCAGTAATCAGGCCACTACTGAAGAAACCAAGTTTGGATCCACAGGAGCTCAGTAATTACAGACCTGTCTCTAATGTGCCATTTTTGTCTAAAGTTCTGGAGAAGGTAGTCGCTGCTCAACTTCAGTCATACTTGGAGAGACACAACGTACTGGATTGTTTCCAGTCGGCCTTCTGTTCGGGATACAGCACTGGGGCAGCGTGTGGCTCAGTGGGCTAAGCCTGTGTGCTTATAATCACAAGGTCACCAATTCAATCCTAGCTTCAGCACGTCTGCGGGTCCTTGAACAAGGCCCTAAATCCCTAGCTCCCTGGGCGCCGTTACAGGTGGCAGCCCTTTGCGGACAACTTACTCTGCGAAAGAGCTAGTTGAGGGAGGCGTAAAAGACAATTTCCCTATGGGGATTAATAGAAGTATTTCCTTCTTCTTCTTCTGAAACTGCCTGCTCCTGGTGACATCATTCCACACAACTCGATTTAAGGCTTTGTGATAGAGGAAAATTACTTACTTATGCATAAGAAGTGAAATTTTGTTGTAATGTCCGTATGTTGTCTGTGTGCACTTTTTATGTCCGCACATTGAGCCTGGAGATACGCAATTTAGTTAAGCTATGCATCCGTTGTTGTACTATTGTATGGTGTGAATGACAATAAAGTTCACTTACTTGAGGACTAACAGTTCTGTATGTCACCAGTCAAATATGGAGTACCACAGAGATCAGTGCTTGGTCCTTTATTGTTTTCTCTCTACATGCTGCCATTCGGAAACATAATGAGGAAACATGATGTTAATTATCACTCCTATGCCGACGACACCCAAACATACATTCCAGTTATGCCTAATGACACAACATCTATTGTCACTTCTGCTAAGTGCTTCAACGAAGTCAAGTAAACTAAATGCTAATCAAGCAACTGAACTAATCACTAAATGCTCAGAAAATCAAGGTTCTGTTGTTTGGAGTCAGGTCTGCAGATAGGAATTTTATAATCTCCGAACACCACTCCAAAGGGCTGACCTTTTCCCTCAGCAGCTCAGCCCGTAACCTAGGTGTCATCTTAGATACAAGCCTGTCATTCAAATCTAATGTGGATGCAGTATCGAAGGTGTGCTTCCTACAGCTACACAACATCGCCTAACTGCAACGATTTCTTACTATTCAAGACATTGAGAAATTGATACATGCCTTTGTCTGCAGTAGGTTAGACTACTAATGCTCTGTTATCTGGGAGCACACACTGCACATTAAATACCTCGCAGCGTATTCCAAATGCAGCAGCTCGAGCTCGTATCACAACACGCCCATGTAAAGCGCCTTGGGGCGATTCTGTTTTGAAAGGCGCTATATAAAAATTCAATTCAGTTGAAGGTCAGACCCCTAACGGGTGGGTGCTGGGCTCCACCGGGGCTGCCCTTTGTCACCAGTTCTGTTCATAACTTTTATGGACAGAATTTCTATGTGTAGCCAGGGAGCGAAGAGGGTCCAGTTTGGGGGCTTCAGGATCACATCTGTGCTTTTTGCAGAAGATGTGGTCCTGTTGGCTTCATCGGGCTTTGATCTGCAGCGTGCACTGGGGCAGTCTGCCGTCGAATGTTAAGTGGCCAGGGTGAGGATTAGCACCTCTAAGTCCAAGGCTGTTTCCTAACTGGAAAAGAGCGGATGGCCTGAAGTGGTGGAGTTTTGGGGTTCACGAGTCACCCCTGCCCAAGCTCCTTGTCCGACAGTGATGTGGCCATAGCATTTGAACACATGAGTTTGAGAAAAACAACATTATGTTTTCTGAATTTATGAATGTCTGGCTGGCTAAAAAAGTCAATTTAGAATGAACTTCTTCAATCCTGATTAACTTTCAAAGCTTTTCCAAAAAGAGTAAACTGTAAAAATGTACAAGGATGATTGTAACGAGCCCTGTCATCTCACACCTCTGTGGTTGCAAGTTTGATTCCCACCTCTGCTATGTGTGTGTAAGGGTTTCCACTGGGCCCTGATTCCTCTTGCCCCCCAGTTAGATGAACTGGCATCTTACTCACAGTGCCCAGAGTGTGTGAGCAAGCTATGTGCCCCATGATGGACAGTCGGATGCTCCCGGCTGCAGGCTCACCATTACCCTGCAAGTGGCTGCAGGATGGAAGGATTATAATGTTGTTTGAGACTAGAAAGCCAAATGAATTTAATATACAACTGGCAAGAAATTAGAAGTACGCTTTATGAATATTTGAAATTGTTATTTAGCAGGCACATTTATCCAAAGCGACATTCTTTTTTTATTGAGGATCTGCCCAAATCCCTAGAGCAATTAGGAGTTCAGGGACCAATACTGAAATTACTTTGCCAACCCTGGGATTTGAACCAACAACCTTCTGTTTACAACCCCTGTTGAGCTGCACAGCTCCACCAACTTGCTGCAGAATTTATAGAAATGACTTATTCTGGTAAGTAAGCTGGTAATGCCATGCAGTTACGTAAAGGAGAGTGAAGACCACCAGAACTTTGAGTTATAAGTGGTCACAATCAGCACCTCATACAGGAAATGTCGTTTTATAGTTACAGCAAAGCCTATGGGATTTAAATAGAGTAATTCAGAACGGACCTGAGGGCTTGTCAGACAATGATGAATTGGTGCCACTGATGACAACAAGCAGAGAATAGAAACTGCAGACTACAGTGTGTCTAACCGTGACCGCCACGGAAAACCTGCATTGACATCACTGCCCCTCAAACAGCTGGTTTTGCACACAAATTGTTGATTTGCACTGAGGTTATTCACTAAGTGGAACCAAGTGTTTGTTATGACTAATTGGTCAAATTTACATGTAGCATTAATTTTTTTCCCAAGTATGGATTATGTTCTAATTAATTATTAGATAAATTTGCACATGACCATTTTTATTTAGCAGACACTTCCATCCAAAGCAACATAAATCTTGCTTTTTTGTTGAGAGATCAGAGTCTGATGGTTCCTAGAGTAACAGGGTTTGCTTAATGGTCTATCTGTCATTTCACTCTACTGACCTTAGGATCTGAACGGGTGGCCTTGTGATTACAGACACAACCTTGTAACCCACGGAGCCACACACTGTAATGTATGGAATGAGTACTGACAGGCTCACATTTATGTGCTGTTAGAAGGTAAACCGCCTGTTTACAGAAGTGGCTGAGCTAAATACCTGAGAAGATGGAGTGTGACGACGTGAGCTTCCCGCGCAGTGAGCTGAAAGGTGACATTCTAGCCTTCCTCAGAAACATGTTTGGTACATCTGTGTACATTTTCTTTCCTTTCAACTTCAGGAACATTTCGAAATTTTCTTGTGGTAAAATTGTGAAAGCCCTTTGCTACATTGCAAAACCTGCTGGTTAGCCACAGCACTGTTGCAAGTGTGTTTTGATGGGATATATTTGATTAATGCCTTCTTTTTAAGTTTTGGAACATAACTGTATATATCTATACATGGGAATTATCAGATCTGCTACCTGGAAATATGTAAATGCTTTTTCCACAAATTTCAATTTGTGCAAAACATGTATATTATCGCATTACCCCCATGATAAATATATGATAAAAACCCATCTACAGCTTATCCTGGTCAGGGTTGTGTGTGTGGCAGTGGTGGGGGTGGGAGCTATCTACATAGCACAGGATGCTCTGGGGGGGTGCCAGTCTAACACAGAATAAGTCAAAGTCACTGACACAACTAGATCTATCTATCTATCTATCTATCTATCTATCTATCTATCTATCTATCTGTCTATCTATCTATCTATCTATTAATCAAATGATATTTATCATTCTATGATAAAAATCACTGGGAACATGACTTTCATGATAAAATGACAGAGAATATTACCTCGACCATTTTGCTGAGTTGTCTTTGGAATTTGAATGGTGACCATTTTACTGACTTCTAACTTCATGTAATTAATCAAAGTACAACAGTAAAGCAGAGGTTTTGAACCTCATCGAATCAAAAGAGACCAGAGCTAGAGGCCCTCAACCACGGATGGGAGTTTAGCTACGATCATATATTAATACTATAAACAATGATCATATCGTTACGAACAATCATTCTGTTACAAACAATCATTCTGTTAAATTTAGCATTAAATCCTTTTCCGAATGCATGTTGCTAAGTGTGGACCATTGAAAACAAACAATGGGGCATAATAACGGGAATAAAGAATAGAGGGTTTTCAGCAATTAAAAGTGGACCCTTCACCACATAATTGCTTCCAGACCAATTAAAAAGAGCAAGGCTGATGTCATTGGAGTGTTGCTTCGGTCCGCCTTAAAAGGCCGGGGAAAACCCAGCGGGGATCCTTTTGGGCACGACTGCTTCCCAGAAGGGTGACCGCGTGAGAGCGGAGCTGTGGAGTGGAGGTGGGCGGCTCTTGTTGACTTTTCTCTGCGGCTAAAGTTTGGCTGTCGGTATCTGCGGACGTCCAACCAGAGTAAGCCAAAAAAGCATGTTAGAGAGGCAATACTGCGAGCTCAGTGCAAGCTGATACATAGGTCTAAATAAGAGCAGGCAGAGATCAGTCTTTCTGGTATTAAATGATCTCCTTCTGCGCAAATAAGAGCGCAGATAAATTAGGCGGTCAGATGGCACAAGTTATGTTTGCTGCAAATTTCCCACGTGGTTTATAAGAAAACTGAAAACAAATGGTCTGAGAGAGGACTCCCTGCCGAAAGAAGGGGCCGCGTGCCCCCGGGGCTGGTCAGGACTGGCCTTCACCACACACGCCAGTCGTGACAGAGCAGCTGGGAATGTGGACCGTACCATCCGCTGCCCCCATGCTCTGACCTCACTGCTTCCATGCAAGGAGCATCGCCCGGACGCTGACCTCAAACCTCCCACGTATACGGCGAACTGTGGCCGGTTACGGCAGCTCTGCGAACGTGGTCAGAAGCTGAAATGGCTGAAACAGGAGGGACACTTTTGGTCATTACTCACTTTAGCTTTCATAACAGCAGGATTAAATAGTGCTCTGTTCCTGTAATTCTTGCATGCAGTTATTACATACAGGGCACATGACACATACATGAAAAAAATGAAAAGGAAATGATGGTGCTTTATTGATCCCTGTGGGGAAATTCCCTTTTTGCCTACCCCATCTTGCTCTACATAAAGACACAGACATGTCTGTAGGTGGCAGCAAGCTTGGTGACAAGGGGCAGCCCCTTGTAACTATTCTGCTAAGGCTGGGCTTGACCTGGTGACTTTCTGATCACAGGCGCAGAGGCTTAGCCCACTGAGCCGCATGCTGCCCCCCCATACAAGAACAACATGCACCCGGGCAAGGACACATCACAGGTGTGCCGGAGATACAGAAGCATAGTACCAATATGTACCATAAACATTACATTATTTATTAATATGTCTACTTACTTATTATTAATATATTTATTGTTTTAGCCTCTATATTTGTTACATGCCCTTATGTCGCTGGTGTCTTACTTCTTGTTTATATACACATTACACTACGTATATAAAGCCCTGCATCCAGCCCTCCCCCCCCCCCATTTCACACTGTCCTGTTTTGCACTATAAGTCCTGTGAAAACCCTCCCCCGTCACTGCTGTCTGTATGTCACACTGTGTTCCTATGCTATTTCGCGCCATGTATACACAAATCAGCCATAACATTAAAACCACCTGTCTAGTGCTTTAGGCGCCCCTGACCATGTCGCTGGGTCATCCGTTTGCCTTCCTTGGACCACTTTTGGTCGGTATTGACCACTGCATACTGGGACCTGCCAGTTTGGAGATGCTCTGACCCAGTCATCTAGCCATCACAATTTGGCCTATGTCAAAGGCGCTCAGATCCTTACGTTGCCCATTTGTCCTACTTCCAACACATCAGCTTCAAGAACCGACTGTTCACTTGCCTAATATATAAAGGTACCCCTGACAGGTGCTATTGTAATGACATAATCAATGCTGTTCACTTCACCTGTCCGTAGTTTTTATGTTATGGCCATTTAGTGTATATGTAGATGGTACGACGTGACTTAACAAAGGACCATACATTCTTTGGGAGAAAGCAGAGTCAGATCATCCGTGGAGCAACTGGGGATTTGGGGTTCTCAGGAGCCAAATGGTAAAACCAGTGACCTTCTGATCACAAGGACAGTGCCCTAACATGCATGTAGTTAGTGAATAATGCTTAAAATTAGAATAAACAGAGGATGGTGCTGATGTGCTGGCTTTAGTGAGTTTACAGATATCACATGGCCGAATGTATGATAGGGACCCAGGAGTTACAGTACAGATATACGGAGAGTCCAGCACAGCAAAGATTTCTGATAAGGGGTCATGCTTTGCTTTAGCAGTCACAGGTGAACAGAGACTCCAGGCATATATCAATGATCAGGACTATCCCATCATCCTTCAAAGCCTGACACCCAGCTGCAGGCCTGATGAGGACTATCCCATCATCCTCCAAAGCCTGACACCCAGCAGCAGGCCTGATGAGGACTAGGCCATCACCCTCCAAAGCCTGACACCCAGCAGCAGGCCTGATGAGGACTAGGCCATCATTCTTCACAGCCTGACACCCAGCAGCAGGCCTGATGAGGACTAGGCCATCACCCTCCAAAGCCCGACACCCAGCAGCAGGCCTGATAAGGATTAGCCCTTCAAACTCCAAACCCTGACACCCAGCAGCAGGCCTGATAAGGACTAGCCCATCATCCTCCAAAGCCTACACCCAGCAGCAGGCCTGATGAGGACTAGGCCATCATCCTCCAATGCCTGACACCCAGCAGCAGGCCTGATGAGGACTAGGCCATCACCCTCCAAAGCCTGACACCCAGCAGCAGGCCTGAT